>BMAW01119250.1:0-24984 GCA_019974015.1 Nephila pilipes
AGTCTTGACATTGAAAACTGGCCCCATATTATGTATAAAGAGAGAAAGAAAAGACTTAAAATCAAATTTCAACTTGATCAGCTAAAATAATTTGTTTTTAGATAACCTTATATACATGAAAGGGTCATATTCAAATATTTGGAATGTGAATTACAGTTGATAGAGTTACTTTAAAACATGTTCTGTATTCATTAAACACAGAACATGTTTTGTACTTAATCTTAGAAACTTTACAAATAATGAAAGAAAGAAAGCATTAGAAATCTTTACAACATGAAAACTGTAGAGGAGAAATTCATGCAAATCTTCTAGGAAGTCAACAATCAAATTATTTTTAAGTTTTACAATTCTAAAAAGGATTGCAGTTTTTCCACTGAATTTATTTGAAAATTATACACTTATTATTTGCATAGGTAATTACAAGAAAATTTTCACTACTGATAATTGCATTTGAATTTTGTAAAAATCTGATGCTTCATTCTGTTTATGTTACAGAAAATTTTCTTATTCCTTAAATTTACCTTTCTAATTGGAGACAAAACTACAAGTATGAATCATAATGCAATACCAATTTAATTTTGATTTGTTTATATTGAGTGCAGATTTATGTGCTCTCCTCCAAAATTGAGCAATTTTCAACTCATTGGTAAACAAACAATTGTCAAATGCTGTAATAACTGATTTTAACTGATTAACAAGTACTGGTAGGACTATCTATTTAATAAATCAAGGAAATGTAGTTATTAAACGAAGGCTAATTATTATCCATATTGTAGAATTCATATATTTGTATCACATAGCGAAACTTGTGTTTATTCATTGAATCTTCATCAGCACTTCAGTCTGCTGTATCTCAACAAATTTTGATTGCAAAGAGAAGCATAAAGCAGTTTCTGAGTTATTTGAAAAACCAAAGTGCCATGAATAAGGCTCCTTTGATACAAGCACCAAAAAGAAAAACTCAGCCCTTCCTCTTGAAAATTATTCACCAATTCATATACAGATGAAAGTTCTAGTTCTTTAAAAGAAGTAGAAATTAATTCAGTGTCATCTGCATGCAATGAAGTGCTTTCACCGACAAATGTTTCTTTTGATTTGTCAGGAAAAAAATCATCCAGTTCTGCATGTGACAGTCCTTTGGTAGACAAAAGTTTTCTGGAAATTCAAACTCCTTTACCGTCTAGCACTCCTGCTAAAAGAAACACACCATTACCAGTTAAAACTGTTCTTAAAGAAAAAACTCCTTTACCTGTAAAAATTATTCAGAACGAGACTCTATTATCAGCAAAAACTCCAGCAAAAGGAAAAACTCCATTACCAATAAGGACTTCAACAAGAAGAAAGACTCCATTGCCAACTAAGACTCCTGCAAAAGGAAAAACTCCATTATCATCAAAGATTCGTGGAAAAGGAAAGACTCCTTTACCAATTCAAAGTCCTTCTGAAGATTCTGATTTTGAATAAACTAATTGAAATATATATACAGATGTTTTGCTCGTAAAAAATTAAAAATGTATTTAATCTGTTGGGCAGTTTGATTAAAAAAGTTATTTGAAATTTTAGCAAAATATATGTATTCATTGTATCCAATTTTGAACTGGAAAATAAGACATTCAAAGGAGAATAAATATTATCTACTATGCCTGTTTCAATATTTCAAAGTACTGAAAGTATGCGATTTCAAATGTATGCAATAATATTTGTACATATTTCATGAAATGAACTTATTTACCTCACTTTTAAAATTTCATTTATTTAAAAAAATTCGTGTGCTCTTGCTTAATATTTGTGTTGGAACTCTTTTTAGTTTGTAAGAAAGAATTTTCATTTAACGAAAATTGAAATTTTCGTGTATTGTTTTTAAAAGAATTAAATTTTATCTTTCAATTAAATGGAATAGAGAATATATATTTGCTGAATGCATAAATTGAGAATATATTTATTCCATTAATTTTTTTTGTATTGTTGTAAACTCATAACTATATCTAATCTCATCTAACTTTAAAAAATTGCTGCACACACACACACAAAATTTAACTGATGAAAATGTTTGAAAATATTCATAGAAACTGTCAAAAAAGAACATATTTTTATAGATAAAAAAAAAACCGATATACTAAAATTTGCCTTTACTTTAAAATCATTTATTTATAGTTGTTTCATTTGTCCTTTATACTGGTTAATGAGTTTAAGTTGTTTATTTAACAAAGCTCAATATTTCTTCAGATAACTTTATCAATTTTTTATTGAAAAAAAATCTTGTGTGATTTAGGAACTTTTTAAAAATTTTATTGAACAATCAATAAACATTTTGCACATTAAATGTAATTCAGACAGCATGCAATCTTAGGATGCATACCCTCATGTAAGATAAATGGACAGAAATGGGGCCATCTGCTCATAACATAATGATATAATAATAATAAGGTGCAAAAATAAAATAGTTATGGAAACTTGTAAATTTTGCTCAAGATTTGGATAGATTTTAATAGGTTATATCTATTTAAACATCATAGTTTGTCCTGAGTGACTATGTCTATGGAATTCTATCAAATTTTTTTCTGTAAAAAAAAAATTTGAAGAAATTTTTTTATTATTATTATTAAAAAAATTAACTATAGTTATTAAACAACTTTTGTATTTTGTTGTATTAAAAAATAGTAGTTAGACATATTTCAGTTAATATATGTGTATAGTGCAAATTTATTTTATGGGCTAATTTTTTTCATCAAAATTTCTATAGTTTGTGCACTATAAAGTTTCTTTGCCAAATATCATAAATTTAAATGGATCAATTTTAAAAATTTCATATAGATTCAAATTGATTATCTATATCAACCTGAACTATACACAAGTACTTTGATTGGCAATGGCTATGTATAAAAGTATACTGATATTTAACTTTGAGCAGTAATTAATAAAAATTAATTACTTAGAAAATGTAATTTTCAAATTTTGATGAATACTTAAACTAAACCAATCATAATTTGCTAATACAAGTATATTCATATTCATGAAATATTCATATCTGAATATTTCATGGAGTGTGCATAAATTTTATTTTCATTAATAGACTATTACACTTAAAAATGCACTTTTCATTCAGAAACTCAAAACATCCAAATGTACATATATAATGACTATTTCTACTGTAGTGATTTTGAAATTAAACAAATCCAAATTTTTTAAAGTTCATTTTGATATAGAATAGATCTAAACTAGATTCACCACAGAACATTTTAAAATGTTCTACTGAAAAACATAAGCATTTACAAAATGGGCAAGATATATACTTTAGGCTTCCATTGACATGGTTCCAGCTCAGGTGGTATCCTTGTCACTTAACTGAGATTCAAAATTGCAAGCTTCGTCGCCAATAGCCCTCGTATTGTTTTTAGCGCGATGTTAATAAAACCGAACTATTTAGAATTGTTGGTTTTTTTTTCTTTTTTTAATTGTTTATTTTGGGTTGGAGCAGTTCAAAATCTCTGCTAAAAGTAATAACTGTTAAATTCATGAAAAAGTAGAATTATTCAAAATGGATATTAATTAGTATTAAGTACACATACTTCTGAGCCCCGGGCTCTTTAGAAGCTATTACTATCAAGAAGAGAAAATATCTTTTTCCAATTCCTAATGCATTTTTATTTACAGAAGCAAAATATTTTGAAGTACAAAAACGTTATCGCAAATCGTCTAGGGGACACTTTATTCCCGACTTTAACCAACTTATGTTTAAATATTGAAATAAAAGCAAATTAAACTCATCTTAAGTGAACTAATTGTAATTATAATGTCAGTCTTTTGAACTTAAGAGTTTATTAAAGTTTCAAAAATGTATGCTTTCAACTTTAATATTTTAAAGATTTTGTAAAACTTTGCTTTTTATGTATTGTGATGCATATATTAAATAAAAAAAATATTATATCTTATACACTGGTGAATAATATTGCTAAACTATAAAGAAGAAAGTCTTTCAACATATTTAAGGGTTGTACTTTATTATGACTTTAATTTTCCTTGTAACACATCAATCAATAACTCTCGAGACTAACCCAGAGATGGCGCTCGTAGTAAACCAGTAACCAGGTCTTTCTAGAGTACTAACCTTTGCTTGAAACGTATCAAAATTTTAAGTCGATCGGACCAGAAACAGCTGAGTTATCGAGGTTGGAGTAAAGTCGTTTTGTAGTTTGTTTAAAAAATGGAAAAAAACCGAGTTTCGTGTTCTGATAAAACATTGTTTTTTAATGGGTAAAAACACCGTGCAAGCGAAACAATGGATTGAAAAATGTTACCCGGACTCTTGTCCATCAAAAGCAACGATTTGTCGGTGGTTTGCCGAGTTTAAACGTGGTCGTACCGACACAAATGACGCGGAACGCTCGGGTAGACCTGTGGAAGCCGTTACACCGGAAAATGTGAGTGAAGTGACAAAAATTATAATGAAAGATCGTAAAGTGAAGCTCCGTGAGATTGCTGAGATGACACAGATATCATATGGAAGTGTATTTACTGAAAAAGGTTTTTTCCATGTGGGTGCCGCGATTGCTTTCAATGGAACAAAAACAGCAACGAGTCGATGATTAAGAAAGCTGTTTATCGCTATTTACTCGCAACAAAAAAGATTTCTTGCGAAAAAAAAAATTTTTTTTGGAAAAAACAAAAAAAGATTTGGTAAAGCGTTGGATCGACTGTATCACCCTAAAAGGTGATTAACAAAAGGTGTTATGTTGATGAATAAAAAAAAAAATGTTGTTTTCAATGTTAGACTCGGGAGTTATTGATCGATGTGTTATACCAGGGGTGGCAACTAAACCGGATTGCTCATGCTCTAGCCAATAAGCTTGGTGTGGAGGAGTGGGAATAGAATATAGTTGACCTTGATGCTTCCGGTGCTGGTGGTATGTTATTCCATCCTTCTATCTTGTTTAGTTTGGTTTTCATCCTTGTTTGAGCAAGACGTGTCGAAGTGCCACGATCATGATAAGCGTAAAAATCGAGCAGTGCATAAATTTGAAATTCCTCGTGAAATTAAAAAAACTACATCAATTTTTTTTTATTGTTAAAGGTGTTAGGCGATAATTGCATGTCACGTAGTCAAATTTTTGAATGGCATAAACGGTTTTAGGGAGATTGTTGAAGATGATGTATGTTCTGGTCGACCTGTGACGTCAGCTAATGAAATCGTGCAGAAAGACCGACGTCTGAGTGTTCGGATAATGTCAAATTTTACGAACGTTGACAGAGAGACAAAAATTTTGCATATGACGAAAGTTTGTGCAAAACTGGTACCAAAGAACATGACATACGAGCAAAAAATAAACAGGGAAAACATTTGCTCTGACATCATTGGACACTTCACGGAAAATCCTGAACTGATGAAAAAGTCATCACATGTGACTAAACGTGGATTTTTCAGTACGATCCTGAAACTAAACGACAATCATGCACTGGAAGATCCCATCACCTAGGGCCAAAAAAAATCGAATGAGCGAGTCCAAACTTAAGGTCATACTCATCAGTTTATTCGATATTATTGGTATCATGATGATTTAATGGGTACCTCAAGGCCAATTGGTAAACCAGCAATACTACATTGAGGTCCTAAAAAAAGAGTGAGGAAGAAAAGGCCAGATCTATGGAGCAACAATACGTGGATTTTGCTCCAAGACAACGCCCTGGCGCACAATACGCTCTTTGTGAAATAGTTATTGGCGAAAGAACACATTACTGTGCTTGAGCATTCACCGTACTCTCCAGATCTCTCACCATGCAACTTCTATCTTTCAAAAGTGCATTGAAGGGAATATATTTTCAGTCCAGAAAAAACGGCAGATTTACCAAAGAAGGTGACACCTAATGACCTGCAGCACTACTTTGAGCAGTGGAAAACTCGTATGCAGCGATATATTGATAGGGAAGGGAAGTATATTGAAGGGGACTAGTCACCTTTGAAATAATCATCAAAGTATTTGTATAATGTTTTCAATAAAGCTAATTTTAAGGCTAATCCGGTTATTTTTAATTGTCACACCTTATAATTCTCGAAGCAGCGGCAAAAAACAAGTAATTATAAAATAGGTTGACAGGCTTTACTGGAGCTCCTGAGCCAACGACTCTAAATCTCCATATCAGAGCAGTTTGGGATGCTTGACTTTGGCTTTTTCCAGCCCAGAATTGCATAAAAGATATTTTGGATGGATTTATAGTGTAAAATTAATTTATCAGAATGATTTAAAATTTAAAAGGATGAAAAAATTAAGTGAAAGAGAGTTTTTATAGTATTGGATTTAACCTTTTTTTTCCCTTTTCGGAGAAAGGGTAGGTGAAGGTGAGGGGGTGAAAGCAGTTTACCAATGGGGTTGCTGCTTATATGTTAGTGTGTGTTTTCAGAGTGAGAAGATATCCTGGTTTGTATGAGAGTTGTGATTGGTCGGCTTGGTGTGAGGTGGGTGATTCAGAATGGGAATATTTTTATTTTAAAAGATTTTGGGAAATTAGAGTGAATTTAATAAGAATCGAGTAAAACCTTTTTGGGTCTTCTAATAGCTGGGTCAGGGTCATAGTTTGAGATGTTTGTAAGTGTGTTGTTATTTATGTTCATGAGATTATTAAAGAAGTTAAAGGATGTTTTTTGTATGAACTTTTTTACTGTTGGGAAGTTAATTGAGTTATAAATGTCTGTATTTCTCATGAACCATCTAGCATTTACAATTTGTCTAATAATGTTATTTTGTGCTTTTTCAAGTTTATTAAGGTGTGTGTTTGCAGCAAAAAAACAAACGGCACAACTGTAGGTGAGAATAGGTCTGAGAATCAGAGCATAGATAAGCAACTTGTTTTTAATGCTTAATTTTGAAATCCGAGCGATTAGGGGGTAGACCGAACACGCGCATGCTCGGAATTTTTTAATTGTTTGTGTGATATGTTGATTAAAAGTGAGTCTTTTATCTAGGATAACTCCTAAGTATTTTGTGTGTTGAGACCAGGTGATCTTGTGATTGTAGATAAAAACGTCCGGGCGTGAATTTTTTGTTCTGTGTGAAAAGAAGACTGCCTCCGTTTTAGATGGATTCAGGGCAATTTTCCATTTGGAGAACCAGTCTTCTAGTTGCGTTATATGTTTTGGTAGTGCTCGAGCCACTAAAAGTGGTTCTTTGTTTTGTGCTAGTATCGCTGTGTCGTCTGCGTACATGCAGAGAGTTGTGTTGAATGCTTTTGGGATGTCGTTCACGTATAAAGAAAATAAAGTTGTGGCTAAAAGCGTCCCTTGAGCTATTCCAGCTGAAGTAGTAGTGGTAATGGAGTGGGAGTTTTTAACTCTTACTGCAAAAGTTCTATTTTTAAGGTATGAATTTAATAGTTTTATGAGATTTGGATTTAATTTAATTTTAATTAGTTTAAAGAGCAGTCCCTCGTGCCAAACTCTATCAAATGCTTTTTGAATGTCGAAGAAAATTTCACCTGTTGATTTCCCGTTATTCAAACCGGCCTTAACGTGTTCAATGACACGGAGAAGCTGGTGTGATGTGGACAGTTTTTCTCGGAATCCATGTTGTTCATGGATTAAAATATCGTTTAAATTGAGGAAATCTTTTAATCTATTAAATACAATTTTTCCTGCAATTTTGCTAATGATAGGTAATAGGGAAATTGGTCTGTAACTATCAGGGAGGGTGGGGTCTTTTCCTGGTTTAATAATGGGTATAACAGATGCATTTTTCCACGACTGAGGGAAATGCCCGATTTTGAGGATGTCATTAATAATTGAGGTTATTTGAAAAATTGTCTTGATAGGTAATTCTTTAACCATTTTATTAGTGACTCCTTCCCTACCTGGAGCTTTTTTGATTTTAAGTTTCTTGGTGTATTTTACAATTTCAGAAGGTAGTGTAGGGGGAGGGGTGTAGCGTTTGCAAAATTATTTTGATTATTCATAAAGTTGTGAACGACATCAAGTGTTTCTTTGTCAAATTTAGGATTATTAATGTTATTTAATTGAAATTGATTTTTAAGTGAAGAGGCTATTAGATTAGCTTTTTCTAGATCTGAATTTGCGATACTATTTGGACCTATAAGGGTTGAAACTGGGGATCTCTTCTTTCTTAGAGCCTTTGACATCCCCCAGAGGGAGCCGTCGTCGGGGTCTAATGCAAGTAGAGTGTCTTCCCAGGATTTTTGTGTGAATTCATATATTTTTCTTTTTATCATGTTTTGGAAGTTGTTAAGTGTGTTTTTGTCTGTTGGGTTTCTGGTAAATTGCCATATTTTTCTGAGTTTGTTTCGTTGTCGAAACAGGCTTCGTAATTCGTCGCTGATGAAGTGTTTTTTGTTTGTGTTAATTGGTTTTGATGCTTGTTCGTGTGCATGTAAGATATCGTGTGTGAGACGCGACACCTTCTCCTCGATTTCAACACCTGTGTTGGATGGGATTAGGTTTAGGGTAGAGTTTTTGTTTAAATTTTGTCTAAAGAGATCCCAGTTTGTGTGTGTGTTTCTTTCATTAATGGGTAGCTGTATGTTCGTGTTAAAGTTTAGAATGATCGGATTGTGGTCTGATGTGAGCTCGGGGATCGAGGAAACATCACATAGCCAATGGAAGTTCCGGATCAGTGCAAAGTCAATTGTGGAGGCGGAGCGATAGCCAAAGCGAGTTGGTGTGGGTGGGGCTTTAAGATCGTAGTCGTGTTTGTGTATGAATTCGTTAATAAGCGTTCCTTTTCTATTGATTCTTTTGCAGCCCCATTGAGTGTGGTGGGCATTAAAATCTCCGCAGATAATTGAAGCGTCTCCTAATTGAGCAATCGCTTCTAAATCAGTGAAAATGGCATCTCCCGAAACAGGGGGGATGTAGAAGGAACAAATAAGAAATGGGTCTTCTCTCGGCGGTGTGAGAACGACTATTGTCGCTTCAGCGGCCAAGAGAGTGGGTGTGGGTATGTTGTGGTGGTGGTGGGGGTGTTTTTGACCAGGAGAGCGGTGCCGCCACCTGTTTTTGGTTGAAGAGGTCGATCGTTTCGGTAAATAGTGAAATTTGGGATATTGAAGTTTATTCCTGGTCTCAGGTGTGTTTCTTGAATTAAAATAATATCGGGAGCATGCTTATCTATGAAATCTCGCAACTCGACAGTGCGGGATTTAACTCCATTCGCATTCCATGATACAACTCTGAGCCCGAAGTTTTTGTAACCCATTATTCGTTAGATGATGGTCACATGCCTTTATAAAATATGTCAAGTTTTTCGAAGTCATCTGATGTCTGTGACATTTGATACGTGACTTCGAGTAGGTTTGGGAATCTCGCGAAGAAGCTTCGGAGTTCGCCTATGGCGGAAAAAATATCATGTTTATTTTTGTTGTTGCTGCTATTGTTTTTGTTTTGATTTCTTTGTGGTTTGGGGGGTTCAGGCTCAGAATTGTTGTTTTCGGCCGAATCGGATCTCGTGTCGAGTGTTTCATTTGTGAGAATATTTGCAAAAGTTAAGCCATCCTCTATTTTGCGGTATGACTTTGAGTTGTTTTCCTTTCTGGTGATAGTTTCACCTTTCTTAGGTTTTGGTTTTGGGAAATTTGGGCACCCCTGCCATGAACCAATGTGGACGCCATTGCAATTGATGCAGACGGGATTTTCAATCTTGTTTTTTATGGTGCAGTCGCCGGTCTTGTGTTCTTTGCCACATTTGAGACATCTGGGTTTTAGTTGGCAATTTGCTGAGGAATGATGAAAAAAATTACAATTGTAGCACTGGGTTGCTCCAGGTCTACGCTTGAAATTGTCGACTTGAATTTGCATGTACATGATGTTATTTAATTTAAAGATATCCGGGCTATTTTCAGTTTTTCTTAGTTCAATTAGGAACATTGGCAAAGGGTTTTTTGTTTTTCTTTGAGTCAGTTGGGCTACCTTTTGGACTGGGTAGCCTTTTTGTTTCAGTTCCTCTTCAAGTTCTTGTACATCAGTGGAGGTTGGTAAGCCTTTAATAACCGCCTTTGTAGGCCTCGATGAAGCCGGTTGGATGATGTAATATTCCTCATTTTTATTTTTGAGGTAAGTGGTAATATCGCGGTGTTGTTGTTCGTCAAGTGGCTGGATTTTGATGTATTCTCCGGCAAGTTTTGCTGAAGAACCTGGGTGGTTTCTTTGAATTTCTTGAAGAATCAAGTTGTAGTTTGCTTTGAATTTTAGCATGATGGATTGTATTTTGGGTGGCAGGGGTGTGAGATCCTCTTCGGCCTCGTTAGTATCTATTTTATGAAGAGCTGAGAAACTGTTTTTGGTAGGAATTTTAAAAGAGACGAGGTCAGCAGATTTGCTGAATTTGGTTCTCTTTTTTTGATTTTGAGATTCAGATTGTGTATTTTTATTTTTAGTTTTTTCTGCTATTTTGTCTGTAATAATTAAGTTGGGTGGGCTGATAATTGTTTCAGCGACTCTCTTTCTTAGTTTGTTTATATTTTGTGATACGTTGTGTAAGCAATTCTGTACAGGGCATGGAAAAAGTAAAGTAAGCTCACCTGCGGCAAGTTTCATCTCCTTTTCCAACTGTTTCCTTTTGGCATCAAGGGTTTTCCATTGGGGGGTGACAGCGTGCTGTACTTCCCTTTCTTCAATATTAATTAAGCTTTTTAAATAAATTTGCCTAATTTCTTGACATTCTAGTTGTTTTTGTAGCAGGGAAATCCTAGCGCATTTAGCGCTTGGATCCTCTTGGGTCAATTGACCCGTATCCATAATTTCCCCCGAATCCGGGGGAACAGCGACAGCCTCCGTAACATTCGTCATCACTCGTCAATGTCCTCTACTCGAATGTGGGCAGCAATTTCGACCTGGTCTGCTCGGAGATTGGTATATATGGTCTGGAATAATTGGGGGAATCTGCAACTTAATAAGTAATTATAAAACATTTGCTTAGTCATTAAAATTAATGATTATGCAAAATAAGACGAATTTCAAATTCCTTGTGCAAATAGGATCGTTTATTCATTTCGCTGAGAGAGGCAGTAAGCATCCATATTTAAGACGAAGACCAGAGACGCAGCTCCACAGTCTTGATTACAATAGAAAAGATCAAAAGAGAGGGTTTAGTTTAGTTTTTTTTATTAACGTCGCACTAGAAGCAACACGAGGGCTATTGGCGACGGACCTCGTAGTTTTGAACCACGGTCAAGTGACGAGGACGACACCTGAGCTGGCACCCCCCTCTCCTAACATCCATCAAGAGAGAGGGAATTTTACCTTTCAATTGATTTTATAGTAGGAATTTCTACCGATCACGTGTTATAAGATAAAGGATAGTGAGGGACATCCCTGACGTCTATCAGTCTTGTAGGGATTATTTTTGACAGATTTATGGCTGTGAAAATTGATTCAAGACTTTATGAGCGCGTGATCTAATAAATAAAAGGATAATTTGGAATTGGATCAGAAGGTAGAAATGATATCTTTATTTTTGAGTTAAAGAGAGAATGGAAAACTTACAAAATCAAATTAGTTTTTTGTGAGATCATGACATTTATATATGTATGTATAGATAAATTATAATTCTATTGGCTTGTTATTTTTGATTTTTTTCCCCTCTCTTGTTTACAAATGATTTTTATTTTATTTTACTTTTTACTATATATAAGTACAGTGCTAAAAAAATTAGAACGCATGGTTTTATCGAAAACAAGCACATATTATATTGATATTTATTGTCAAATAAAATATTCATAATTTAAAACGTGACAAAAAACAGAAGAAAACTTCAGAAACAAATCGGCATCCACGACATCAAAAACCAGAAAAGGAATAAGAGAATAAATCGAGATTTCGCAGAAGCTTTTTCTTTTTTTCGCTTTCTCAACTTTAAAATTCAATTATTCAGCTTTAGTTCTGAGAAAAGGTGAAAAGTGTGACAACGTGATTTACCGGAATCTACGGCTTGGCGTATTATAGGGAGACTTGAATCTGTACAAACACACAAAGTGAAGCAAGCGCTATTGGAGTAGCAAAGAGTGTCATTTTAAGGCTGTTGAATCGATTGCAAGAGACAGGGAATGTTAGACGTCGACAAAGGTTAGGTCGTCCATGTTACCACGTGAGTGAGTGAATGTAAGGTTTATTGGCGCAAGAGCCAGATATGGCTATGCTGCGCCAAACAAGATTAAACTGTGGTCTAGACGTGAAGTTGAAAAAAAGATAAGTGGTTGACAAGAAGGAGGGTCGAAAATAGAGAAGGATCGCTAGGGTATCCCGGGAGTGCGTCACCCGTGTTTACCAAAGACAGTAAACCCCATGGGAAAGAAAAAGATCACTAGGGTACCTCGGGTTCATGAAGCCCGTACTTACCTGAAGAAGGCAAGTCCCTGAGATCCCCTGATATAATCCCCAGGGGCAGGGTGCCCGGCTATACCCCCAGACGCTGGGTACCCATTTTAGTCGCCTTTTACGACATGCATGAGCTACAGTGAGACTATTCTGTCATCCCCGGTCACCACACGGGTCCGTCCATGTTACCACAGCAACTAATGACAGATATATCCTGTAAACGAAATGTTGAGACAGAACAGGGGAATGCTTCTCAGCTGCAGAAACAGTTATTTTTGCAACAGGACGAAGAGTGTCAAGCCAAACAGTCCGAGTGAGGGCATGTAAAGTTTATTGGCGCAAGAGCCAGATATGGCTATGCTGCGCCAAACAAGATTAAACTATGGTCTAGACGTGAAGTGCCAAACAGTCCGAAATAGGCTTCATCAAGGCAGTCTCTATGTATGTAGGCCATTGGTAAGTGTATCGTTGACCTCAAGGCACAGCGAGTCCAAAGAAGGTGGGCTGCTGAACATTGAGATTGCGTGCAACTTAATTGGAATCAGAGGTGCTGTTTACTAACAATTCAGTCTGGAATGTGAAACTCGACATATTTTGCTATTGAGAAAAATGAGTATTCTAAATATCTTCACATCCCCCTATGTAAAAGATCGCATTACAGACGAAGTGGTTTGATGGTATGGTTTGGAATATGCATAAGAGAGCGTACGGATATGCATATCATTCGGAATGGCAATTTGACTGCCCAAAAGTATGCAGACGAGTTATTTTTCTGTCATTTATTTGTAACCAAATTGTAGATCTGGAGTATCTTATCATGTTTTTTAACATTTCAAGGCTTCCAAACAATTTTTTTTGTATCTTTTTTTCCAGCACAGAGCTATGCTACGAGTGTGCTCCCCATTTTATGTCTCGCATAATTTTAACTTTTTTTGCTTGTTACCATATTTTGAACATTGTATATATACAATATATACACACATACAAAATCTTGTAAATGCATTAGGTAATAAGTTTTTAAAAACCTAATTTTGTATAAAATACCTTTGCCTTATAAGAATGTGTGTGTTTATAGTTTAAATATACCAAATTTTTCTAGAAAATAGATTTCTTTTTTGACATGTGTTTTGAGAGGTTTCTTATTGCAAAAGCCACATCATTGCATAAATAGTAAAATGAAAGGACTCCTGATCAAGCGAGATTCATTTTATCCTTCTTTGTTTTTTACAAAGATAAAATTGGGGATATCACAAAAAATATTTGCTTTAAACCAATATTCAAGCAATAGGTGAATTTTTCTAAACAAGCAACATTACATTTTGATCATGAATTTATTCAATTTATATATTTCATAAGCTCCGATACCATCACAATGCAAGCTTCATGCAATTTTTATGTCAAAAAATTGAAGTTGATTAGTCAAAGAAATTTTACTAAATTCGTGTTTCTACGCTTATGTAAACTTTACAAAAGAATGGGACACCTTTAAAAAATTTTGCAATTGGACAAAATTTACATTGCTGTTAATAACTCAAAAAAGGGGTTTCAAATGAAATTTGGAATAAAGACTATTCATATCATTCACTCTTAAATGTATATTCTTCTAAAAAATAATAAAATACTACAAAGGCAATATTTATTTAGAATAGATTATTAATACATTTACATCAAAATTTAGTTCTCTGAGCTATTAAAAATATCCTTTTTAAAAACTGTTCTTTGAAAATTTAACATTTGATGAAACCTAGAATACTTGTACTCATGTGAAACTCGATGTTCATGCCATCAAATTTAGCATAATGATTAAGGGAAGTATAGATACTTCTAAGTCAAATGGTGTAACTTTCACTTAAATGTTGTGAAAGTAGCATTTAAAATTTCATATACTTTGAACTAGTTCAAGGTCAACATGGAAAAATAAGTAATTATGGTTTGTAAATTTCCTTTTGTTTGGGTCATAGTGCAAGTCCCCTTCCTCCAGAATGTATTTAATTTTTAAAATTGTTTATCAAAATCATTTCATTATATCACCAAATATTGTATAATTATCTGCATAATTCATTTTGCAATGCAACATTCACATAACATTATAGCAGTTAATAAATTAAATATTTCATTTCGTAAATAAATATGGTAATCATCATGCACTTTTTTAAAAATTTACATGCTGTAATATGATACACATCACACAAATAAGATAACAATGAATTAAAACAACATTTAATGTAATTAAAGATACTGCAAGTTCCGTGCTTTTATCAATTAAAAATCATGATGCATAACATTTTACATTATTCATAGTGTATTTATATGAATATCATATGAAAATATGCACATTTAAAAGAGAATATACCCATTACAAAATTTATAAAGTTAAAACTTTCCAATAGTTGTTAATCAATTATATGTTAAAACTAAAAGTATATATAGTGTTATGAAATTTTAACTGCAATTTTTCTCAAGAATATCTTTCATTCTAAAATTTCATTTTATTTGATAAGCTTTATTGAAGCTATGGTTCACAATAAAGGCAGCAATTTTTTTTAAAAAAATAAATTATCTGAATGTCTGAGTGTCATTAAATAAATAAAGAGTAATTAAATAATATTAAGCAATTCAGACTATCATTACAATTCTGAGTGAAATGAGATCTCTACAGTTAAAATAAAAATACTCATTTTAGTGATAAACAAACATTTTATAAACCATCCAATTTTTAATGCTTTTATAATGTATTGCTTAAACTTGGTGATACATTTACATATTAAATAAAACTTTTATATAATAAATAAAGCCTAAATTAATTGCATCATCAATTTAATGTGTTTAACATAAGCATAATTTCTAAAGAAAAAACATTTAAAATGTTATTTAGGTTTAACATAAACATAATTTCTAAAGAAAAAACATTTAAAATGTTATTTAGGTTCTCAAAATAATTATTTATCTTTTTTCTCTTTCATATAAAAATAAATTTTACTTTTCCTATGAAAACATGAGAGCATAAGATTACATCAATTATTATCAAATTTTGGATTTGCTGCATTCCATTTCTAACTATAATCATTTCCATTGCACCTTGGATTTTATTAAAAATAATACAATTCTAAAATTACCAGCTTTCACAGTACATCTACAATCCTTACTCTGCAAATCAATATGATGCCACACACACTGGTTGCAAATTACTCTTCAAGATAATAAAAAAATATTTGAAAATATAAATAATAAACTGTATTATGTAACACTATGTGCATCACAAAAAATAACCTATCAAAGGTATGACTTTAAAAAAAGAGGTTCAACTTCTGTAATAAAAAATTTTACTTTAAAGTTTTATTAATAAGTATTGTGAATGCTTTTACATTTTACAAAAACATTTTTTACACTGCATTTTATTGATAATAAGTTCCAAACTAAAATTTTCCATTAACCAACTTTTAGAAAAATTAGTGGTGTGTGTGTTTTTACAATATTTTACACATACGCATATTTACAAATTTTTATCATATATTTTTGAAAATTTGGCATAAAATTATATGTAAAATATTTCCAAGACAATGAATAATCTTGTTCAAATTACAGGGGGTTAAATTAAAATTCAATAATCAAACAAATCTTATTTTTTTTAAAAAAAAGTGCAAAATTTCAATAAAAAATAAATTGTTAATAAAAACAAAATAATCATAAATTATTAAAACTTTATTAATGAGGAAAACATAACTGGAATTTTATTTAAATCTTCTTATGATTTATAAACAATGCATGTCCAACAAATAAAAGTCACCATTATCATAAAACAACTATGTACATATAATTCATCCAGAATT
Source organism: Nephila pilipes (assembly GCA_019974015.1). Lineage (NCBI taxonomy): Eukaryota > Metazoa > Arthropoda > Arachnida > Araneae > Nephilidae > Nephila > Nephila pilipes. The sequence goes on from BMAW01119250.1 coordinate 16,144, forward strand.
TAATTGTATTGTACAGTTTAGGTTATGGATCAGTGGGAAACGTCACATTCGGTACAACACTATTTTCTTCAAATTGATCATTGGAAGACTCTACAATATTGGAATTTTCATTTTCAGTATTTGGAACAACTGGTATTATTTGTTCATGCATTTCTACATACTGCTCTTCAGATTCCAAATTCCCTGATACAACGGGATTTTGAGCAGTTTCATAAATATCTTCAATTTGTTCAGGATTTAATGATTCCACAACTACATCATTCCCTGCAGTAGATAGTATTTGGGAATTTCCATTAGGTAAAGACATAATTATAACACCACTAGATTCCCCAATTTCAGATACATCATTGGAATATGAATTAGAGTCATTAGTGTGAACAGTAGAATTTAATTCTTCAGTTGTTAAGGATGAAGTAATTTTACTGAAAGATGAATCACTACATTGGTCAGATTGTAAAACATGAGACTGAGATGAAAACGTAACAAAAGGTCCAATACTTAATGGAGTTTGAGATGTGTAACTTCCACTGTCTGATGAATTTGGAGGCGAAGAAATGGCTTTTATTTGCTCATTAATAGACAAATGTGTCTCATCAAGTGATGATGATTGAATTGAGTCATCAAATTCACCTATGTGGGAATACATACTCAAATCTTTACTAGCTGATGACGATAAATTTTGAACTGGAAACATATTATCACAAACACTTTCATAGGGTGAAATACAATCAGAAGTTTTAGATTCTGCTTCTCGTGTAGCACTCCCAAATTCATTATTGAGAAAAGAAAATTTTTTAATTATTACCCTCTGATTTGCAGAACATTCATTAATTGAGCACGACACATTATTATCTGGAAATGAAGATTGGTATAAATCATTTTGCTCAGTTTCAAGAGATTCTGAGACCTCACCACTTCCTTCACAATCATATCCTTTAGTCAAAACCTCAATTTCATTTACAGAATAATTAGATGTCCCAGCCTGAATATTCATCTCTGACTCATCACCACCAGATACAGGAATTTGATCAAGAGGTACTAACTGTATTGCTGCTGGAGAAGATACTGAACTATGATTTAATGTCTCAGCTTCATTTGAAACCTCAACAACTTCACTTCCAGAATTCAAATCAGGCATGTAAGTTACACAGTCACTATCAGGAGAAACAACTTCAACAGTTGTTACATTATCATCTGATTGATGTACAATTATAACATTTCCTTCAATAGTTGAACACTGTTCATTACCATCATATGATAATACATTGAAATTGGAGTAGTGTAAATCTGAAGGTGTAGATGATACTACACTTTCTACATTTTCTGGTTTAAAATCTGACATATCTTCAGCAAATGCAAATTTATCATCAGATGACTGAATAATTTGAACAGAAAAAGAGTGACTCTCACTACAAGATGGCAAAGTTATATCTATGCCAGTAGACGATTCAGAAACATCAGTATTGTTTGAGCTGTTCTGTACAAATATGTTACTTTCAACAGCAGAACTAACCTGATCAGAAATGGAGTCATTTGACACCAAAACTGAAGTCCTCAATGCATTACTGGATGACTGCACAAGATCTTGTTGAGATGATTGACTAATATTGTCCAGTATAACAGATTGGACTTTACTTGAAGATGAATGAGTATTAACAATATCTGATGATTGACTAACTCGATGATGATTATGTCCAAGTTCATTTGAATCGCTGTACTTTCGATTATTATCTATGGAACCAGATATTTCTGAATCAACTAGTTCAGAATCCTCAGAAGGAAAAGGAAGATTGTGTGGAGCATCACTACTTCTGTTTCCAGAAGTATCATCAGCTTCCCCAATAAATGATTCAGAAAATTCATTGCATGAACCAACATTGCTTACAGAAGATTCAGATACTGATGATACACTATTTTTTTCTTTACCATAACTGTTGTTGTCACTGAGCAATGAATTTCTAAAATCACTTGCAGATGAAACAATAACTTCTAATAATGATGGCCTACTACTGGAAGAATAACTTCTAATTTCTGATTGAGAAGCTACATGAGGCAGCAGTGAAGTCTGTAATGAATTAGAATCCTCAGATGGATTCCTTCTATTTAAATTACTAGAAAAATTATCTTTACTACAGCCTGGCTTCATAATCTTCTTATTTCTTTCATTTGCTCTTTTTAAAGTTTGTGATGTGCAAGGTATTTCCTCAAATACTTTTTCTTCCATTATTAGTCTATTAGAGGAATCCCTTTTTGATACTTTTGAAGTAGAATCCTCCGATTTATTTTCTTCATTGGTCAGCGATAAAGATGATTCAACTACCTCATTGTCATTGTTACTACTCGATGACATTGCGTGTTCAGTTGATACAGTTCCACTAATTCCTGCAATTACCCCTGAGCCTGGACTAGCAATTACACTAATTGAAGAGTGGACATTGAGTTCATCTGAGGCAGTATTAGTTGGACATGCATCAATTTCATTGGAAATTTCAGAAACATTTCTAGCACTAGAAGTAGTAGGATTGATTAATAAAGAATCTCCTTCCCATACATAAGGTTGTTCACTAATTGATGATGGAGAAACTTCTGAATTAGAAGAAATAGTTGAATTTGATGTGTGAAATGAAGAATAAATAACATTGACATAATTAGAACTAATAACATCACCAGAAGATGACACATTTACAGTATTAGTTTCAAAAGAATCCAAAGATAATCCATTCCTTTCATTATTTGAACAAACTTCATTTTCTGATTGAGAAATTTGACTATTTTCAGTTTCATTTAATGATACTTCACTTGAAGAACCTGCATTACTACTAGATTGTGAAATATGATTATTTTCTGTTTCTATTAATTCTGAATTACTGGATGAATTAGGAGTGTTGCTTGATTGTGATATTTGATTATTATATATTTCATCTGTTACATCATCTGAACAACCTGCAGCATTCATGGATTGTGAAATTTGATTGCTTTCTTTTTCTACCACTGATACATCACTAGAGCGACTTGGGACACTGGCTGACTGTGAAATTTGATTATTTTCCAAGTCAACTGTTGATATATCACTCGAGCGATCAGCAACAGTGGTTGACTGTGAAATCTGATTATTCTCTATTTCATTCGCAGATGTCTGATTTGAACAATCTGTGTTATTATTTGACTGTGAAATTTGATCATTTTCAAATTCTTTTGATGCAACATTGCTTGTAGGACTAGCAGTATTACCTGATTGAGAAATCTGATTATTCTCAACCTCTCTTATTACATCACTTGAACAACCAGCAGAATTACCTGATTGTGAAATTTGACAATTTTCTGTTTCAATTATTTCATTACTAGAACAACCTGCAATATTACCTGACTGAGAAATCTGATTGTTTTCAAATTCATTCAGTGATAAGTCATCTGAATCAGCTGCTGCATTAAATGATTGAGAAATTTGGTTGTTTTCTGTTTCATCTATGATTACAACACTTGCAAGATTTGAAAGATTCTGATTCAATGAAGAATCAGAGCACTTATCTTTATTATCAGGTGAATCATCCAAAAGCTTATGGTTTGATTTTTCTGATGATGAACAAGCATCAGAATTTGGTTCTGCATAAATCGACTCACTCAGCATGTATTCAGATGATTCACAAATAGTTGCATTTTCATTGAAATTTTCATTTCTTTCATCAGAACTTTCACATTCACTGGAATTTTTTCTATGAATTCTATATCTTGTTTCACTGGACATAACATTTTCATCTGATTTTGATGATTGACAAGCTTCGCCAAAAATGTCTCTTGATTGGATAAAAGAATGTTGGACATCTCTGGTACTTTCATTAACATCATCTGAAGATTCGCAAACATTTTTCTCATTTTCAACCAGTTGAGTAACTATTTGTGAAGTTTCCATGCAAGTTGCATATACTTCGCACTCATTTGAACTTTCTATCTCTATACCAGCTGACTGTTCTGTTGGTATAATGAGAATTCTTTCTTCAGATCTAAAAGACTGAGATACTTCACAAGTAGATAGATTTATAGATTGTTCATCTTCCATTTGAGAATTGAATTCTATATCAGAAGCTGCAGAAGCTATATTATCTGATGACACACACATTTCTTCAGAGTAATCATCAGATTTTTTAGAAAAAGGTTTCACAAAATCATAATTTATTTCAATCCTACCAAAGTCACTGACATCAGAGTCAAAATTGCATGATGAAGCACCCTCTAATTTCAGAGATTGACTAACTTCTTCAATATCTGTAGATTCTTTAGTTATCAGCTCTGAAGATGCACAAGGTTCATCACCTTCTAATGATTTTAAAGACTGACTTACTTCACAATTCAAATCTTTATCTCTGTTTTCAACTGTCATCTCCAATAAAGGTGCAGAAGAATAACTTGCATCATTAGAAGAAACACAATTATCCTTAGGTTTATCATTGGAAGTTGCAACAGGAGAATCATTTGCTTTATACATTTCACATTCATTTGAATTATTTTGGTCAATAGACAAATTTGTAACAACATTGTTCCTTGCCTTGGAAGTTGATTGGGTCACTTCACATATAATTTGGTTATCTTTGCTTGTTGAGGGAAGGTTGATATTTTCTTGAATCCTATTTGATTCATCACTATCATGTTGCTCTACAACAGAATAATTCGGATTTTCATTTAAATTAGAAACTGATTCATCACACTCATTAGATAGCACTTGAATTTCATTTCCAGACAATTCTGAATTAACAGAAACACTATTTTCAGATTTGTCTGATTGACTAACTTCACAAATAATGTCGGTTTCATTTTCTACCCATAATGGATATTCCATTTTACATGCTGCATATTGCATTTTTTCCTCCATAATATTATATTCATATTCAGATCCATCCTCCAAGTTACAAGAAGATACACATAAATCCCTTGCTTCATCTGTGACAAAATCTGATAAAATATGCAGTTGATCTGTTGATTGACTGCAAACTTCTCTTTCTGGCTCCATTCCTATTTCCGATACTTCATCATGAAATTTAGATTCTTTAATTACAGATTTGTGTGACTGGCTGATTTCTGAAGTACTGCCCTCAGAATTAAAAGATGATTCTGAATGGTCAACTGTCCTGGAACTAACCTGATTAATTTTATGCTGTTTTTCCATTTCATTTGTATCATTACTCATAAAATTTTCTTCTGGAAGAGTAATAGGAAAAAATACTTCAGATTCATCAACAAGAAATTTATCTTCTACATACATCTTTTCAGAATCAACAGACTGAGTCACTTCACATGACGAAAGTTTTCTTGAGTTTGATGCGGCACTTTCTACTCCAGTTGATGCCTCAATTGTATCAGATGCACAGATAGGATTGAAGTCCTCAGAATTTTTCATTGGCTCAGAAATGATATCTACAGATGAGTCAAAACCTTCACATTCACTGGAGTTTTCTTTTTCTAAAACATATTTATGTCTTTTATTAATATCAATTTTTACTGATTCACTAACTTCACAATTAGAATGTTTTGTTGCTTTGTTTAATGATTCTACTGGTTCAGATTCTGTCATTTTAATTTCCTCCATTATATTTGATTCAATCACAATATCATTATTTTCTAGACATGATGAAGATGCATTACAATCATCCATTTTCTCTACATTTCCTGTTTTTGTAAGTAAATTAACTTTGTCAATAGATGATTTACAAGCATCAAGAGGTTGAGAAATACTTTCATTTCTGATATGCCCCATGTCATCAGAAGAAGAGCAATCATCACCATCTTTCATACTATTATTTGAACAGAACACAGATGTATTGTCAATAGATGATTCTACAAGATTATTTCTAATATCATTGTTTAAAGAAATGATTTCATTTCTTGAAGAATGATTTGAGATTTCATTAAAATTTGTGTTCTCGTTAGCATTTATGAAAACTTCAGGTTTGCCTTTTTGTTGAATTTCTTCATAATCTAAAGATGTTGACTCACTATCTAGTTCTCTTATGACATTTTCTTCAGCATTTATAGACAAATTTTCGTCATCCTTCATTTTAACTGAAGCAGATTCTTCAATATTCTGGTTAGAGTTTTTGTCAACTGTAATATTTGTTTCCACATTTTCCTTAGAAATTTCAAAGGTACAATTTCCATCTTTATCTTTCAACAATGGGATATCATGATGTAATTCCATAGATTTCTTTTTACTAGCAGAACTTTCATTAATATTTTGATCAGCATCAATTACATTGGTATTCACTTCATCATAACTGCGTTTTCGATTTATTTTATCAATATTTTCAGAATCAATGACATTTTTCATTTCAATTAAATTTTTAGATTGTGAAATTTCTTGTGGAGTTAAATTAATTTCAGCTGATTCAATATTCCCTATTAATTCTTTATTTTTATCAGATTTCAGAGTTTGCAGACCTCTTTGATATTCAGATGATTTTTTATCTAGTTCCTCATTTGTTTTTATTATTTTTCTTTTTTGTTTAGGTTTAGGAAATTTAATTCCTTTCTTTAACCTTTTCACTTGAATTTGTCTAGTATCATTAGCTTTAGAGCCATCAACTTGAGATTTTTCAGAACTACCATTCTGGACAGAAGTCGAAAATGAAGCTTCAGTTGATTTTAATTTGTCCTAAAAGAAAGAGAAAAAATTTAATTTTACAGTTTTCATTAGAAAAATAAACTTAAAGCTCTTAAAGTAAAAAATCAACAATATTCAATTATTGAATAATGTATTTACACAAAATGATTTTTCTAAAGGGAAATATTAACTGTAAAAATGGGAAATATTTATAAAACATTGAGAATTTTGATATAAATAATAGATTTTTAATGTTAAGAAAATCTAAAAACATTTTAACTAACTTTTCAATAATTTTTCTTCAATTAAAGATATTTGTTCCAAAAAAGTGCACAATACAATCAAAATACCTTATTTCAAAAACATGTAAATTACTAACACAATAATTTTTTAAAAATTCTGATATTTCACATCTTGCAGAAGCTTTCAATCTTTTAATTATAAATTTAATACAAGTAATACAATTTATCAATGGAGCTTATAAAAATTTCCAAAGTAAATAGAGATTTTTAACAAGAAAACAATTTTAAGACATTAATAAAACAATTCAGGTTAATCTGCTTAAAAATAGTCCTTAAAATAAACATTTCATTAGAAAAGAGTAGTATTTTTAATCATAAATTTATTTTAATAATATAAAACAGAAAAATAAAATAAATAACAGGAAATTCTTCGTAAATATTTTGAATGTGAGTGTTATCAAGACAGTAATTGTTTTTACGCACTTTCAATAAATCCTGAAGCTCACAAAAATTGTTTTCTCATTAAATTCACATGAATATAGAGCTCAGCACACACACAAAACATTTTAAATTTCAAAAGGAAAAAGAAATGCAAAATATGCTCACAATAAGAAAAAAAAAATACAAGAAATTTAAATTTAAAACTTTACATAACACTTCAACTTTACTTAAATCACTTTTGTTGTAATTATTATTATTTTTAATATGTCATTTAAGTTATGACAAAAGTACTTTTTTATGGTCAGATTTCAATAATTAAGAGTACATGTTTAATTTTATTTTATTTATTTATTTACTTTTAATTTAAAATTAAATCATAAAAGACATATTAAAAATACTTTTCCATAAGGCTTTTCATTGTTCATAAACATTAAGAGATACATAAAACTTATCAATGTTAAATTATTTTTTTTTAACAAATTCTTATAAATTACACATGGATTTAATCACTTTTAAATACTATTTCTTTACTGATGAATACCTGGGAAAGAAAAAATCCTTTTCAAATTAGTTTTTTAAAAAAAAAAAAAAAAAATTAGCATAAACTGAATTCCTCACAATAAATTAAATTGATACTCAAGAAAAAAATTTTTTTTTAAGAAAAGCTCAATGCATAATTCAAGGCAAAACAAGCAAAAATGACATTTTGATTTTGTTAGAACTTGTTTTTTGATGGATCCAAAACTTGAAGCGATATAACTCGGTAACTTCACTTTAAACTAAAGAAAGACATTTAAGAATACCTATATTCTTTGTTCAAAAAAGTCAATATCCTGTCAAGTTTTTAATTTAGAAAAAAAAAATTGTCTTTAATTTTGAAATAATTTCCATGACACCACATAGATATATACAGATTATAGATAAAATAATGGAAATGCTTGAAAGCCTTATTGCAATGATGTCCATACTGCCAATGAGCAATATGGACAGCATCATTTCTTTAAGGAATAGATGTATGTAGATGTCTCACACACCCATTCTTTCAGTAAAATGTCTCTCAATTCTGCTATTAATGAAGGTGGAGGAAATCATGTCACTTGATCCTTAAGATATTACCAAAAAATATTCTATAATGTTAAAGTCAGGCATCTAAGTGTATCAAAGCAAACATTTTAAACATCTTCATGTTCATTAAACCAACTTGTGATGGTCCTTGTTGAATAAACAGGAGTATTATCAACCTGAAACAAATGCCAACCTCCAAGGAAGCCAGCTAGCAGAAAATCACAAATCTATATTCCCCACTCATTTTGGAGCAATTGTACAACAAAAAACATGACAATCAAAATCCAATTAAATATATGAGTTGTAAAACATCTGTATATGAAGAAAAACTGCATAGTTATGAATTAGAAATATTGGACATAATTAAAAGTGCTTTAAAAATGTAGAAGTTACTTTTTGGGCATCCAAATTCCAAATTTATACTGATTGATCTACTTTTGCAATCACATTAAGTAAAAAAAAAACACCTAAAGTTGCCGAATGGTACCTATTCTTACAAGA
>BMAW01119250.1:38526-87670 GCA_019974015.1 Nephila pilipes
CGCAAGAAATCTTTTTTGTTGCGAGTAAATAGCGATAAACAGCTTTCTGAATCATCGACTCGTTGCTGTTTTTGTTCCATCGAAAGCAATCGCGGCACCCACTTGGAAAAAACCTTTTTCACTTCACTTCAAAAAACCTTTTTCCTGGTCTGATCAACTTAAAATTTTGACACGTTTCAAGCAAAGGTTAGTACTCTAGAAAGACCTGGTTACTGGTTTACTACGAGCGCCATCTCTGGGTTAGTCTCGGGAGTTATTGATCGATGAGTTAATGAATTAAGATTTAGGCATGAGAAAACAGTCTGTGTGTTGGATACCGCATTTGCTCACATTAGACCAAAAACATATACGAATGAACATTTCCGATGCTCTGTTTGTGCAGTTCTGGTGCAACAAATAAATTTTGGGTGCCAATTAATTAAAATAGATGAAGCTTGGATAAACCACCATATGTCCAAAACCAAAATACAGTCAAAACAGTGGACTGTGAAGGGGAAATTGGCTCCAAAAAAAAGCAAACCTATTTTTTCCACTGGGAAAGTGATGATGACTGTTTTTTGGGATAGTCATGATGTTATCTTAATTGATTATCTTCAAACAGGAAGAACATTACAGGAGCATATTACACATGATTACTTGACAAGCTGAAAGCAGAAATTGCGGGAAAATGGCTACAATTGCAGAACAAAAATTCTGTTTCACCAAGGCAATGCACCATCTCACACCTCAGAGGTCACCATGGAAAAAATCCATGAATTAAGGTTTGAACTGTTTGTCCACCTTCCTTACTCTCCAGATCTAGCCCAAGTGACTTCTTTATGCTCCCTAATCTAAAAATTGCGTTGGAGGACAAAGATTTTCGTCACATGAGGAGGCTAACACCTTCGAAAACAATTATTTTGCAGAGAAAGACGCTGAGTACTATTTGGACAAGTTAAAGATATGGTATCATTGCTGGGAGAAGTGTGTAGACTTACAAGGAGACTATGTAGAATAATAAAAATAAATTTAAAGAAAAAATGTCTTGTATCTTTGTTAGGTGAGAAACTTTTCAGAATTGTAAATAAAAAAATTGAGATCTGTACTGAGAAAAAGAAAAAACAAGTATCAATCTATCTATTAATGTAATACTGTTTACATAAATGCTGATGAGAAATCTAACAAAAAAAATAAACAAGCTGAACAGTACATACAATTCCATTAAAAAAATATGACTATTTTATTTCAAAATAAATAAAAGCAAAAAGATGGTAAAAAATAGAAAAGTGCTGATTAGTTTTTAACAAGGTTATTTGAGTTTTAATTTTGTAATTAAATTGATGCCATTTATTCTATTTGATTTCACAACATATTGGATAGCTACATGAAATAAATATAAATTCATAGATTTGGTGCTTTAATACAGAATTATAACTGGTAACCCAACTGAAAGTGCTAACAATAACCTTGAATTTTACTAGTTGCTTTTTAGTACAAGACGTCAACTCATATCAGAAATTCCTGTACTATTTTATAAAAAAGATAAAAATGATGTTGATAATATAAACATGAGCACATTTACAAGATACAAATTTCCTACACTGCTTTTACAATACAGAAATGTTAAATGATCTAAAACAGTAATTCTTTAATATTTTTTTCTTTCACACATTCCTCTATGACGATATGACTAAGACTTAATAGTAACTAAAATTAATAATTTCTCAAAGAATTACATATTTAAAACATGATTTTAAGAAATTCAAAAGTGTGAAAAGGAGCATTAACTAAACATTGCTAGAGCTGTTAAAGGGGCCACAGTTTCATAAGCAGTGCATTTTTTTTTCTTTCGAGAAAACAGGTCGGAAAGGTTAAATACACTGCTGAAATAGTTATTATTAATGAAAAAAATATATTGGTTTCTCTTCGCTACAAAGGTTACAGCATAATTGATGAAATAATGTACATAATGGGAGAAAAAACATTATAAAACAAAAATTGATACAATATTCATCTGGATTGGTGCCCTTTTGATGATAAGACTATTAATGCCAAGTTTAGAAAATGCCAATTGCTATGTAGTCACACATATTAAGTTGGCATCGAAAAACCCCAAACTTGGCATTCTGACATATACTTTACTATATACTGACTTGACTTTAGAACTTTGAATGTTTCCAATTTTAATCAGTTCAAAAGCAAACACGATACTTCCAGAGTCAAATAAGATGTGCTGTTGCTGAAACAAATTTCCAAGCACAAGTCTCACAGATTGAATATAGTAGAAACATCAAAATTTGACTAAATAAATTTGTTCCACATACTTTACAATATACATACTTTACATTCATAAAAAAAATTAAGACAATGAAGTGTATGTTAAATGTATTACTTTTTAAAGAGAGTATTATATTATAAAGAGTTGCCTAATAGTGAAAGAAATCTTCACATCCTGAAATCGAATAAGAAACAGAAAATTTTAAAATATACAAAACTGCCGATATTTTTTAAACTTAATTGGAAGCGAGTATCGCAGAAAATGGCATTAAAAAAAAAAGACGCTCAGTATAATCTTAAATGTATGAGTATGCCAAAGTCACATCTTTTTTAAAGACTTTTTCGTTTGATACTTAAGCAAATTTAAGCTCAGAAAGAAAGAAAAAAACACTGAACTTAATAGAGAATGAAAATTATTTAAGTTATTTAATTTATATTTATGACTGCTTCAAAATTTCTACACGATATTGTTGGCTATTTTTACAATTATTTTGACGATAAATAAACAACTTTAAGATTATACCTGCATTTTTGCAAGTGTTATTTTATTTCATCAAATTAAAAATGCAACGTTACAACTTCGACACACTGCATGAATTCATCAGATATGCCTACATGGTTTAAAAAAAAGCAAAAAAAGTCCTCATTTGACTTTCCAGAAATTCACCAAGTACTTACTTCAATTTCATACTCAGAATCAGAATTATCCATTATGCTGACTTGGAAAATTTAACACTTCCAAACATCAACAAAATAATTTTGTAAACAAGCGAAATTGAAACCATTCAGCAATAGTTGTAGTGCATACTGCGTACAAATTTCATTGGAAATATTAAATTTTTTAAAACAATTTTATTCTTTAAAAACAATCATTAAGCTCTTAAAATAATCTTAAAGTGCAGTTACAAATATTAAAAAATTATATTTTGCATTTCCAAATTCTTTTGATGATATCCAACAATCTGTGCTTCACTGTTCCTCATCGTGACATCAAAAAGAAAACTAGCGACCGGATTCGTTACTTGGTATCTGAGAAGGAGGCTTTCTTATAAAATTTTAGTTTCATATTCAAAAATGTTGTTAATTCTTGATGATATTCACAAACAGCACCTTGATATCTTGAAAAATATTGACGAAAAAAGTATGATGCAATGTTAATTTTTAAAAATTTCTTGTCTTAGCATGCCATCCCGCTTTTTAAATTGAATGTTTCTGGTTGTATAGACTATTTTTCTGGATCCTTTAGAACGAAGAGAAGCATTTACTCAACTTTATACAATTTAAATGAATAATTGATACATAAGCATGTTAGATCCTTCTGTACTATTTTATGTAGATTTTTTTTTTTTTTTTTTTTGTCAATAGAAGAAGAAATTACATGTTTTCTGTTTGTCAGATTTAAATGACTGGTGATTTTCTTGTAAACTTTTCTTTGATGTCATGTTTATTTTTAAGTTTGAGTAAATAGTATGTAAGAACAATTTGATTTCAAATTTAAAGTGTGATTTTCATCCATAGTTTAGGTATACATGAACATAGTTAAATTGTCATGATATATTTATAATGGTAAGGATTTTTATAACGACCATGTGTTGCTAATAACTGCATAAACATAAAATACTTCCCTATTTTTATAAGCAATCCAGATTACAAGTACTGTTTTAAAATCATGTTAGCTGAACTTAAAATTTATTTTCTGTTGGTTGATGTTGAACTGGCTAATCTCTACCTCGAATGATATGCCATCATTAGAAACTGTTATTAAGAAAGATTCTTACCAAATAATTTATTTGCATCTTCTCCTTTTAATTAACATCACCCAATTTTTTTTATTCTTGATCTAAAATAGACAAATTTAAATATTGAAACCCATAAATTTTTTAATGTAATAAGTTGAAATTTATACTTTTCTATTAAATTGACATTTTGTTTTGGTCAATTTTCCAAACTTAGCATTGACTCTAGTTTAATTTGGCTTCTTTCTTAGTTAAAGTTTTGAAATTTCTTGCTAACCTAGAGAACTTAGTAGAAAACTTGGAAAGAAATAAAGTCATAAGATTTGGGAGAAAATAACATCCAGTATATACAATTCATCCAATACTTAATTAAAGGCATTGTGAAAAAATCAATGAAATGCATCTATTTGGTATTAGAAAATGCTTGTTAAATCTCATATCTCTAAAAATTGTTCAATTATGATGTTATTAAAGAAACTTTATTTGTTACAAAATAATTTAAAATTTTTAAGTGTTCAGCATTTTTAATGTGATGTTTATTTTTTCTTGTTTGAGATATGTTTTTGGTTTCAGTATAGTGACTGAAATATGAGTTGAAACAGTACTGAAACCTCTTTGTACTATTACTGCATCTCTCTTAAGTTAGTTAAAGCCTGCCTGGGTGCAAGAAGTCCCATCAGTCAGTGTCCATCTCCATTTCTGTAGTCTTTGGGCTAAGGGTGTTTTCGTTTAGTGCATTATAAAAATGAAAACTGTCATTCAAAATATAAGAATTTCGTAAAGTATTATTAATAAAATAAATTCAGAAGATACTAGAATTTTTCTGCAGATCATCAAAATATTCTTACAGACAACTGGTTGGTGGCACTGATTTAAATTATAATTAGAAAAGATCATGTTTTGTAGGAAATTATTTTGAATATTAGGCTTCATATTTCAAATATTCTAACTTTAAATCATGGTTGATATGTTAAGAAACTCCAAATGAAGCATCTGTAACTTTTTTTTAAATGTTTGTTGATGTATAAGTTTTATGTTTTTGAATGTAAATGTTAAATAATGAATTTTAAAATGTTTTTTCCATGTTTCAGTTATTAAGGAATTCTGCCGAATATCAGTGGAGCATCTTTTTAAAGGCAGTAATCCTAAAGTATATCAAAGTGCTGCACGTAAGATGTTTTAACCATCTCTAGTTTTATCATATTTTTTAAGAGTAAAAACATATACATAGAATTTGAACTAAGATCACTATCCTTATTTTTTTTTCGTGTTAAATTTTGTATTTCTCTTACAGATTTAACATTAGAAAAATATATATAATTACAAGGAATATTATCTTGACAATAGTTTGTACTTAGTGGTTACACACTCCACAATATCCACAATGTAATCTTTTGTGTATATGCATTTAGGAAAGTGCTTTTTAATCTCAAACTAGTTTTCATAATATATGTTCATATTGTTTTTGAGAAAGAGAGTTTTAATTCATTAAATGCAATGCATACCCTACATGATTCTACTTATAATTCTTTTTTCATTACTTTTCTACCAACTATCATATCTTAACATTACATTTTTTTCAGCCAAATAAATATTAAGTATGAAAATTGGATTCTTTTAATTATTTAATTGAATTTTTGGTATTTTACTATTATACCCATGCCATGCATCAGTGCTAAAGTGGTATATTTTGGGTTTTTACTGTACACAATGCTCGCTTTTGTATACCTGTTTCAACTTTTTGCTCTTTTTCTCTCCCCCCCCCCCAAAAAAAAAATAGAACAAAAAAGCGATTTCTAGAAAAAGTAATAATATTTATTGCATTTCACAAAAAAGAACAATTTCTTGGATATTTAACTAAGTAAATATTTAATACTAAACAGTGAATATAAATTTTAGAATACTTCACTTTCAGTGAAGTTTCAATAAAAATCATACATATATTCATACACAATTATTTATCCATTCATATATATTTTCATATACACAATATTGATAATATATCTTGTTATTTATCTCGATATATTGATGAGTTAATAATTTTTGGTAAAAATAATTAATTTTAACCTTATATAACATTTTATCTAGAATATTTAAATCTATTGCAAACACATTATAAATTGAATAAGGTGAAATTTCTAGATGTGGAATTACAAAATACAGATTACAAGATATATAGTAATATTTATAATTAAAAGAGGTGCATTTAAATTAAATATTATTAAAGTACCATACTGGAACAGTAATTTACATGTTTCATTGTGTAAAAATTTTTAAATTATTTACATTGGTATATCTTAATTGCACATAAGGCCGTCAAATTTTAATATGTTAAGAAATTCCCTTAAGATATTATGTAAAACATGAATACTCTATCAATGTTTTTAAGTTTATATACATTATAGAATGCCTGTTATAAATATACATGTTTTATATTAAGGGTGGCCAACCTTTTTGGGAAGAGTGCCACTATTTGAACAGAAAGAAATCATGCATGCCACTTTTACAAAAAAGATGAAAAAAGCTATTTATAA
Source organism: Nephila pilipes (assembly GCA_019974015.1). Classification (NCBI taxonomy): domain Eukaryota; kingdom Metazoa; phylum Arthropoda; class Arachnida; order Araneae; family Nephilidae; genus Nephila; species Nephila pilipes. Next base: position 45,053 of record BMAW01119250.1, read on the forward strand.
ATGGATTATGAGGTTTTTGCAAACAGTATCATTTTTTATGTAATTCTGAATAGTGTAGCTGTAGAAATTGTTACAAATAAAACTAAAACTCAAACTTAGCTTTTGTTTTTCAAAAAAAGCATTATAAGTTCAGTTAGTCAAGTTGAACAAAATAAAATAAAATTACATGAAATGTTTGATCCTATATAATTTCTAAACAGTCAGGATTTTGTTAGTTTGGTTTTTGAATCTGTAATTTTTCTATCAAGTCAGCTAAGGTAGGATTAGTTCTTAAAGTTGCTAACTCAATTTGGTGTTTTAGTTGCATATCAGTTAATCTTTAATTATATTTTTATTTTATTATGTTCATATTAGAAAACATTGGTTCACAAACATATGTTTATCCAAATCTACAACAATATTGGACAGCCTAATCGTGTGTGTAATCTTGGAAAATCGCTTGTTGGGACAAATTTCAAAACTCAATGTAATTTTGATCACTTGTAATTAAAATAAGTTTCTTATATTTATTTTTTAGTGTAAAATGGTTCTGTAGGTCAGTCATTTCAATTTGGAATTCAAGTGTATAGAAGCTAATGTCATGTAAAGAAATTGATAAAGGATTCGTGAAACAATCAATATTTCTTCCTCCTTGAAAATAGTTAAACCTAGCGCTGAATGAATCCTGAAAAATGGATATTAAATGTATCATAGTGTTGAATATAATTGATTTTGGTAGCTAATGTCTGTATTTATATGAAATGTTTTAATCTTTCCCTCCATCTAAAATCGCAACAAAAAAGCAAGAGTTTTTGCTTGTAAAAGAAGATGTGTGACTAAACTAGTGTAGGAAAAATATAATTTTTTCTCTGTGACCTCAAATTTAAATTTCTTTAATGTCCCATAATATTGGTGAGAAATTTTTATTCCATAGCCAATCATTTTTCTAGTGTAGCAAATGCAAACTGGACAGTTTGTTTTCTTACAGATATTTTGAAACGCATTCCTTCAAATTCCAAAATCTATCAAGTGCATCTCCTTTTGAAAACCAGCATACAATAAAGGAGTAACTTATCCTTTTTATTTCTTCTGAGAAAAACTCCCAAGATCATTGTTGATTCAGAGCACATGTTTTATTGATACAGTGCCTTACATAACCAACAACAGATGACAAGTTTATGTCCCCACTGCACAGGTTCTTGATGGATAATATATTGATTCTTAAAAACTTTTCTTCCCAAATAATTTTCGTGCTATGTAGCAAAACTTTTTATTTTGCCAACCATGCTAGGCATTCCATCTGTGCAAACAGAATCTTATTTTGCACAATCTACTTTCTTAACTTCAATTACATTGTTAAGTTCTTTAAAAATGTCCTCATCTGTAGTTAAAACTAATTGACACAAATTGAGAAGTTCTTCAATTATATCAAAATTATTATTCATGTAATGCTGAAATATGCTTAACTGTGCATTGTCTGTGATATCACAACTTTTATCCAAAGCTTGTGAAAAGTGTTTGTTTTATATTTTATTCCAGAGACAGTTTGTGTGCCAATATTCTGTCCCTTGTCATATATATGATACATGACTATATTTCAAGACAAAGTTATTTTATTAACCATATTTTTTACTATTATTTTTGGTGAACTATTAATAGGCTATTTTGGAATATCTCTTCTCTGTTAGAATAAGGCTTTTTATTGCGAGCCAATAATGAAGAAAGTTCTTTCATAAGATGCATGCACCATATTTTCCATTTCATTGCATCTCTTCTGGAACAGAGATTTTGTGTGTTGGCTGTTTATTTTCTTTAAACAGATAAAATCCATTCACAACTGTGGACTGATAGGATATTTGTTGTTGAAATCATGAGGCAGTTGTTTAATTCAAGCCTGCATATGATATGCAAATAGTTACAATTCTTAAAAATAATTATTCCCCTTTACATTTCGCAAATGTGAACGTATTGAATGCAATAAAATTAATTTAGATTCTAAATTATATATTTTTGTGGTGTTGCTATTTATTGGAGGTATTTAAATTCTTAAACTTTTATTTATGATGTTATGATGAATCTGAATTTTCTGTGTTGTTATTCACACTAGAGAACTTCAGGTATGTTTCATTTACTTCTTTCATTTTATTCACTCAATATTGAATTATTTCTAGAATATAATTTCCTACATTTTTTGTATTCTTAATTGATTTTATTAAAAAATTCTGTGTTCGAATTCCTAATTAAAAAGGGGAATGTTATATATATTATATATTCAGTTTAACCTGTAATTCAGTCTTAAGACAGCATAACTTGCTGAGTATTTTTCACATTAGTGAAAATACTGTTTTGGACACATCCTTGCTTCAATTTCAATAATCACCTTGTTGGGCAATTTTTAAAATCTCATCAACTGTACAGAGCACTAAATATAAAGTGACAATAAAAATTGTACTAACTTATTTTGCCTGTGAATACAACAAATGTTTTAAAAGCTTATAATTTTCATGAATTTAGATTCATTCACTTTTATAAATAATAATAAATGTAAGACATGTTGTTGCTTTTTTGCCATTTCTAATTAATCAAACTATTCTTATAATTACTACTACATATTCTCATAGAGTTAATCCACATGTTGATTGAACCATATCAAAATGAAATTTAAAATATGTTCTCTAATCCTCTACAAGAATGAATTAGCATGACAGAAGTTTTCAGAATGAGTATGAATATTAATAATTATATTAGCTTGATGCTTTGATTCTATGATTGTCTAAAATCTTTTAAAATTCCATCTGGAGCTTTTCAAAATAAAATAAATTCATAAAATAATTTATTTAAAAAAAAAACTCAAATTTAAATAAAACTAACTTAATATTTAAAACATAGTAGCTTGCTTTAAAAAAGCGTATTAGAATTCTGCAAAGCAATTTATGAAAAAATATAAATAAAAATTACCTACCTGGTTTGGTTGTGGATCCGATAATTTTTTTAAGAACATCATTTTTATGAATTTGGATTGATCAACTTCCTCAAATACTCCAGATTCTCCTATTGCAAGAGTTATTATCTAGCCAATCAAACAAATCTGTCTTTTGAAGATTATCTTTCTTCTAGCAATACCATTCATATGAGAAAATGCATTAAATATATTACAAATTCTTAGCATACTGAGTAATATCTTAAATTATATGCACTAAATTGGCAAGGAAAGGAGAAATTTGAAGATTGTCATGTATAATGGCCATAGTTAATCAAAAAATAAAGGGTTATTACATTTGGCGATTTATTACCAATTTTTTTGTTGCCAAGGGTGTGGGTTACTTAGCATTCCAACCTCCATTTTTTATTTGAATATATCATAAATAGATTATTTCAAACCATAGATTGATTTCACTGATTATGACTTCTTTATTTTCTTTCACTATTTTCTTATTCTCTTTGGGTGTTATTTTTATTATGTTTCGTTAGATGTAATTTCATAAAGTAAGATTGTTACTAATTTTATAATTATGTGTGTGTGTGTATCGGTTACAAAAAACTAATTTTTTTTATCTCTTTATATTTTAGAGCGTTTAAATGTAGAATTGGATATTGTTCAGAATGCAATCACTGGTATCACACAATTATTGATTGAAGCGACAAAAGTTATGGTAATATTATAATCATATTTTTATGTTAATATGAATTTCATATTTTTCATTTAATTTAATGTTGCTTTATGAGAAAAAAATTATATTGACTATATTAGAAATTTATTGTAATTTTTATCTCCATAATTTAAAAAGATAGTGTAATTCTATATATTTATGTAATATTTCAAAGTTATTCAGGTAAAAAATTTCAAAAATAATATTTCTTTTCCTTTTCTTTAGGCTAGTGAAATGGAATTTCGTGATTCCATCATTGTCTTAGGTTTTAATAGTCTAAGTCAAGAAGAACTAGTAAAATGTTATATGGAACATAATCAAGAAATTAGATCTTTACTCTCCAGTCTAAATATGGGAATACCTCATTATAAAAATCTTGAATGGAGGCTTGATGTTCAGGTATTGAATTTTTTATTTATTTATATTGTGCTATTGTATTAATATTTAGGATTTGTAAAAAGCTTTATATAAATTATAAAAATGTTTTATATACATATCAAAACTTATTATGATTGATCTGAGGTTTTTTATGTATTATATTTAGTATTTTAAATATGTATATATCTTTATATAAAAACTTTTTTCATTAACCTAAAAAACCAGAATATGTAATTCATTACATTATTTACTAATTTTTGTATTTATTTTTTTTATGAAACTGAGTATTAATTAAGTATAAATGTTGTGCTTAAAAGATTAATTTCTAGTATTTAAATATGAATTAAAAGGATTATATATTTAGAAGGAATCACATGGGAAATAAACTTGGAGTAGTGCAAAATATTTATTGATTTAATTTTTTTTTATACACCAAAGTGTATTACCAGTTGTGATTAATTTTTAACATTCAATATTAGTCACAACATTTTAATGATTTATTACTGTTTCCTGAGAGTCGTAAATGGTATTAAAAATGTGTATTGGATGTCAATTTAAATTTCAAGAATAATGTATTGGCTGATGAATAAGGTGCATTGTCAAAAGCAAAAGATTTTTTTTATCTTTTGTGTGACCATTTTTTAATATTAAACTTTTCTAAAGAAAATGTTCTAGCTTCTTATTAATTAAATAATTTTTTTTTGTCAGCAGGAATAATTTCCCACATTTTTATAAAATGTTTTCATTGTCATCAATCTTGATGGGCACTTTGAGTGTTCTTTATTATTAAGTCCCAAACCATTTATAGGTTGTCTTTTAAGTAACTTACTAGAAACTTTATAAACTCTAAAAATTTTATAAAGTGTTTAATCTAGATTCAAGCTGATTTGTAATCTATATTATGAATGTCTGTATATATTCTACAACTAGAGAGAAAACACACATCTGCTTGTGTACTTATGCGTATAATCTATCTAAAAGTGCAAATTTTTATGTATGACTTTATTGAAAGAATTTATTCAATTTTAAATTCTTTAGACAATCTTAAGTTTCCATTTTTTAAATTTTTTAAAGCTTTTTTTATTAGCTTGTTTTTTTAATGTGGTTTTTAATATATTTTTCTATCAACTTACGTTTTTGTTAAATGCATCTAATCATATATATGGGGTGGATTTTATAAAACCCTCATTTTTAAACATTTATGTTCATCTCAATATTTTTATTAATGTCTTTTGATAAAATGTATAAAGTTATTAATTTTTATTAATTAAAATGTATTAAAGTTATTAATTTTTGCTTAAATATCTTGAATCAAATATAACAACCACAGCATTTTAATGATTTTTTTATTGTTTCCTCAGTGTGTAAGATACTATGAAAATATATGCATTATGCGTTAATTTATATTTCAGAGATGTATGTTAAATTTTAGCCTATAATGGTATTGGTTAAAAACTAATGAATGTTGTTAGATGTTGTTAAATGTATTAAGTATGAAATTTAATTCGTGTATCCAATAAATCTGTCTTGCGACTTTTTTTTTTAATAATTTCTATTAACTTTCAATAATGTTATTTATTATCATGCTATAACATTACTTTTTGTTGAAATGAGATAAAGAAGGAGGCAAACATTAAAATAAGTCAGTGTAATCTGAATCAGTGAGTAAAATTGTGTGACCATATCTGCAAGTATGTTTAAGATTGTTTCTATCAAATTTTGAATTTGAGTCATGATACCGTTAAAGACATGTCATGTATTGGGACTAATGTATGTTAAATCTGTCTAACTTCCAAGTCCTCCTTTTGATAGGGTGTGAAAGTTTTGAGAGGGAGTTGGCAGATCAAGTATCATCCTTATTACTTCACTTGAGCTCAAAATTACGATGTCAGTCATCAGTAGCTTTTGTGTTGCTTCTCATTTTGAGGTTAATTAAAATAATCAATAAATTTAGAATTATATACTTAGTACACTGGAATTTAATATATTTACATCGTAACTGATAAAAAAAATTGAATATTCCAAAACAGTTTCTGTTGAATTCGGAGTGTTGTAAAATCCTTGCCAGCATTTTAATCATATATTGGCATTTTGACAAAATAAATTGCGATACTTGGAAAATTATTCTTGAAATAAAGTCCATTATATTCAAAATGAATGTGATGTTGGTAGAATGAAAATGTGTCTTTTTCAGATTTGTTATTAAATTCTCACAGAGAAAATTCATTTTGATAAATTTTGAGATTTTCGCTTTAAAAACAAACAAGAATCTAAAAGATGATCACTTCACAGTGGTGATATGAGTTACTATTATGTTTTATAAAATTCCCCAATGTCTTTTTATATTTCGATATGTAATTAAATAATATGATTGTGCATTGTACTAGAGAGGGATTTGTTCAGCTTTTTTTGTGTATATTATGAGATTAGCTTAAAATTCTCTATACATAAAATCATGATCGTTGAGTTTGTTTCAGAATTTTAGTGTTTGTTATTATATTTATCTGGCTCCTTAGTAGTCTTGTAAATCTTGTGATTAACTTTTTTAAAATGTGGAACATATGAATATTGAACAGGAAGCTTTTTTTTAAAGAAAAACATTTTGTTTATGAAGCTTAAATTCTTCAAAAACTTTCAATTTTTACTTGATTTGGTTATTCATTCTTTTTATTCTTGTTTTTCTTTTAGATTGCTAGTAGAACTTTAAGAAGGCCTCTGGAACCATCAATACTTTTAAAGTTGCAACTTGAAGAAGAAAGTAAATCAGAGAACATCATTCTAGAAGCAGATCCTTCTAATATCATTCACATGACTCAAGTATTGGACCAAGCTCTTCAAGAAGCAAAGTCCCAACATTTCCGACGTATTATGAGAAGTATTAAATAAAGGTTTTAAACATTTTACAATATACTTGGTTAATTTTTATACAATGCATCATGTAATCTTTGTTATTTTCTTGAAATATGTAGGGTTTGATTAAGTAGTCAACATTTTGATGATGACTCTGTAAATTAACATTATATCAATCATATTTAGTTATGTTTATAAATTGAATGAACTGTACAGAATAGTTATGTATATTTATTCAGGAAAATATATTTTTGGTACATAATTTATATATGTATGTGTATGCTTTACTTCTTTTTTGTAATCCACATATCAGGAAAATATACATTTAAAATGTTCTAATTTAATGCATTGGAGAGAATAAATTATTAATATTTACGTAGGATTTATATACTGTTTAAAAAAATTTATATTTTAAATTTTATTAGTCCTAGTGAATTAAATTTGTCAGATTATGTTAATCTATGATTATCTGTAAAAAAATTAAAAACTTTGCTTCAGTGATTTTAAAAAATTTCATCTCACCTTTAAAAATATGGAAAAACAATGAAATAATGTTTTCTACACTCAATAACAAAAAAAAAAAAAAAAATTCAAGAAGGAGTTGCCTGATTGTAATGAAATTTTGTATGCAAACACATTTGGACTGATCATGCAAATGATTAAAATTTGGTGTCCAGTGAATAAATAAGAGGGAGCTACAGCCCATCAGAACTGTACACTCAGCAGGTGTATAAAAGAAGTGATTCTAAATCTGATGGTCAAATTTTCTGTTGCATTGCGATTTAGGATACCTTTCAATGACTGAAAAAATGCCTTGCCATAGGATTCAAGCTCATTATGAGCAACTATCAGAGTTTGAAAGAGGTAGGTTGAGCAAATTGGAGAATTGCTCATCATATAGGTCGCAGCAATTAGAAGATACTGGCAAGAATGGGTGGACAATCGCAGATTTCAGTGTCAAGATGGTAGCGGTCGACCCAGAGTCACAGCAGATCAGGAAGACAGAGTGATTGTCAGATGAGCTGTCACAGAGCCTGATTCATCGTTATCAACCATGAGAGATAGAAACCGCACATGAGTTCACATCAGACACAAACCACACATTCACAGATGGCTGCTAGAGCGAAATCTATTCTCGTACCGAAAGCTACGCCACCTGCCACTCACGCCTGCACACCGTCAAGCCAGATTACAGTGGTGCTTGGCTCGATCAGGTTGGAATAAGGCTGACTGCGGAGGCCTTGTGTTTAGTGATGAATCCCACTTCCAATTGTGTCTTGACAATCATCAAAGACATGTCTGGAGATGCCCATGGCAGCGTACTGATCCTGCGTTCACTATTGCACGCCCCACAGGCCAGGAGTTATGGTTTGGGGTGCCATTTCTCTTCATAGCCGGTCCCCTTTGGTCATCATTAGAGGCATACTTACAGCACAGCGGTACATCAACGACATTCTGAGACCTGTTTTGCTACCATTCCTTTTGCAGTACCCTGGTCTTATCTTTCAGCAAGATAACGCTAGACCACATATGGCACATGTTGCTATGAACTATCTTGCAGCTTGTCAAACACTTCCTTGGCCAGCCAGATCTCTCTCCAATCAAACATGTTTGGGATATGATGGGAAGACGACTGCATCTACCAGGGAATGTTGATGACCTCGTCTGACTATTGGAGCAAATTTGGCAAGAAATACTGCAGGAGACCATCAGGAAGCTTTATCACTCTGTGGCAACTTGCATCCTGACTAGAGGCGGGTCAACACCTTATTGAGCTCATTACTATGTAACTCTGAAATAAATCATTCCATATTTCTGAAATTTTAATTGGTTTCTATTCTGTATATAATTTTCCAATCTGCCATTTTTTTCTCCATCAGACAACTCCTTCCTGGTGCATCGGGTTTTTTTTGTTATAGAGTGTGTGTGTGTGTATATATAAACTACTGCTGAAAAGACGAAAAATAATTTTATCATGAGACATAAATTGATGTACAATAAAGATTTTACTTTTCAGGAATTAAGAACGTACTCTTTCACATGCACATAAATCATCTCTAGGATCAGATAACATAACCTATACACTCAGAAAATATTTTTCACTTAGTTCCTTGCAAAATATTTTAGAATTTGGAAAGAAGGTATCTTTCCTCATTCATGGAAATATGCTTTCCAATTTTAAAATCGGTCAAAAGTCCCTCAAATTACTGACTATAGCCCTCACAACTTCTATGAGTAATGTCCTACCAAAAATTGGGAATGCTAGACTTAAGTACGTTTTAGAGTAATGTGGCTATTTATTCACTATTTCAAAGCAGCTTCCAACAAAGCAGATCTACAGTAGGTAATGTAATCGCTTTAGAGGCTCAGGTAAGAGATGCCTTCGTTCAAAATAATCTCTTGTTTCTATTTTTTTTTCCCTACTGAGAGAAGTCTTATGATTGCACTTAGAGGTTTGGAAATCTCAGAGGTTTATATGATTATGATGCAAGGGGTAACTTGAAAATGTTTAGAGTGCAAATGTCTTAATGTTAAAGTTGACTCGATCTTATCCAATGATTTTATTCAAGAAGAAGGGATACCACAAGGGAGTGTCTTAAGTTTCACATTCATTATAAAAATTAACGATATCATTTCAAACATCCCTCCATCTATAAAGGCTCTTTATATATGTTGATAACCTGTAAATTACTTGTATGGGTAAAGAAATGAAATTGTTGTGAGAACTTCAACCGGCTATATATATAAAAATCAGGAATTAGACAAATAAAAATGATTTCTGCTTCTCTTTGTCAAAGGTTCGATCCTTGGCTGCCAAAGACCCACCGTGTAGCCAGGGCTGATGCACATTAAATCTGTCGGGGCCCAAAATCATCCCAATGGCATGGTGTGGAAGTTAGGAGAAGGGGGGCCCATCTCGGGTGTCATCCTCGTCACTTGAACGAGGTTCAAAATTATGACAACCCTCATGTGAATAATAATCCATCGCCAATAACCCTCATGTTGCTTCTAATGTGACAGTAATAAAAATTTAACTAAACTTCTCTTTGACAAAAGCTACTTGAATTCACTTAGGTGGACAAAGGAGACTTTATCCTGATCCAGAAATTTATTGCAACAACATTTTAATTAATGAAGTAGACGAGATTAAATTTTTGTAATTAATATTTGTCATGATACTAACATTGCACTCTCATATCATGCAGCATCACTAATGTTGTGAAAAAACAATGAACATTTTAAAGATTTTATCATACATTTCATAAGGACTCTGACAGAATTTGCTTGTTACATATTACACATTCGTTCAAAATTAGATTATGATTCTGTCTTATATGGATCAGCCAGGAAATCTTTGCTAAGGTAATTGAACATTATACACCACATTGTGACTATATGCAACTTTGTTCTAGAGCCTTCCAAACATTATCTGTCCAAAATTTATAAGTTTACTGCTATGAACTTTTTGTAGACATATGGAGACAACTCTTATCCTTTCAATATCATTTTATGATTGCATTCACACACAACAAAGTTTTTATCATTTTCAAATAAAGTTTTATCCTGCAATAGTGCAAAAAGCTATCCTATCTCCTTTTCAAAGGGTACAGTTTAAAGGCCATGGGTTGTTTAACATCCATGTCATAAAAATAGACGAGAATTTTTTATCCTACTGTGAACAATATTTTGAATTTAAAAATCCTTTTGAGAATTTTTAAAAATTTGACACTACAAAATATTTACTTGCAACTTTTTAATAACTTTACAAAGAATTATCCTGTTTTTATTTGCATCTACACTGATGGTTTTAAGTATACGAAACATGTTAGTGATTCTTTTTTAATTAACAGTTCATATTATGATTCTAAACTTCATCCTTCATGTTCTGTTTTTACAACAGAGATTTCCGGTCTAAATAAAGCATTAAAAAATGTCTCAAGTAGATCTTTTGAAATTTTTATTGCTCTAACTGATTCCACTGGTGCATTGGAATCTTGAAATCATCCGAATGATTCTTCAAACCAATTAATAATTGATGTGTTGCATTAACTGAAGTTGGACAACATCCAGGAGATTTTTTGTTGGAATTCTTCCCACTTGGTATCAAGGACAAATAGACAGTTTACAGTGCAGCTAAATGTGTAACTTGTACAATCCCTCCCACCATTCTATACTGCGATTTATTAAAATACATTGAATCGGTAATGAATGACCTCCAACAGGATCAGTGAAATCTAGAAATAAATAAACTGAATCATGTGAAAACCATCATTTCTCATGCATTATCATTGTGAAGACAGGACGTTGACTTAACACGTTTTCGAATTGGTCACACAAGACTTATACAGAAACACCTCTTTCTGGGGTATGTTCCCCATGTGTAACTGTTGTATTTATCCTCTAATTGTGGGGTACATTTTGACTAAATACTCTGCTTTTAACTCTGTTCACTTCAAACATTTTATTATATAAATCATTTAATCTTCTTTAATTAACTTGGTTGGAAAATTCCTCAATCAAATATTTTTTTTTTTGACAGTCGTTTCGTTTTATCCTAAACGTATAATTGTATGAATTTATACTTTCTTTCTCCCCCCCCCCCCCGAGTTTGACATTTAAATTGTCACAACTAGTAGATACTTAAAATCTTCTTGAATTTGGAACAGTATATCCCACGCGCGAGGATTCAATGCCATAAATTCATACAACTAATCGGGAAAGGAGTTTATTTAAACTGTTGATGGATTTCCTGAACGTTGTTTAGAGAATGTTGTTTTTACAACCATTACCACAATTGATAAATATCTGTTATGTTGATTGTTTTTTGGATGTTTTCATTTGACCATCCAAAAGTTAGAAATTGAGGTAGGTTGAGTTAGAAATTGAGGATCTGTTTGACGCATGCGCCGTTGCCGGTCAATTAGGAATCGTGATTTATGAGTGGGGTGTCTCAGTTAGACACACTGTGAAGTAAGTTTTGGATCGGGGTATATGCTGCCAGCTGTTCTATGCTGTGATGACATCTAGTGTTCCAATCTTGGTTCACCACTTCGGCGGCCCTCAGGGACTTACTTTCTTAAGGTAAGTACGGGCTTCATAAACCCGAGGGACCTAAGTGATCTTTTTCTTCCCTATGGAGTTTACTGTCTTTGGTAAACACAGTTGACGCACCCCCAGGATACCCTAGCGATCTTTCTCTTTTTTTTTTTCGACCCTCTTTTCAAATTGATATCTTTTTTCTGTTACTCCTCTCAAGGGTTCATCTTCGGGTGAGTAGGGGGGGGGGCACGTCCCCAAAATACGCGAGTGGAAAAAAAAAACTGAAAAGAAAGACAATATATATATATATATGTTTGGTTTTGATTTTATTTGCAGATTTCCGATTTAATTCTTTTTTATTTCTGTTTAGGGTTGATTTTGCAGTTATTTTATGTTCATTTCCTTTTGTTTTTTACTTTCTGTATTTACTTTTATATTTTTTCAGTTGGGGATTTAAAAATAAAAATTTCATTTAGTACCATCAACGTCAGATCACGTTTTTTTTTTCTTCCCCCTTCTTGACCTGATCCGCATATTTGCCGTGTGCGGCGACCCTGCGGGGGAAAAGAGGAGTCTTAGGATCCTGTTGCGTTCCCTTTGGCCCATGCTTCTCCGTAACTTGTCTATGCTCCTGTCAATCGGCTGGTGATCGCTTCTGAGGGATTCTCGAACCCCAACGACGTTGCTATGGGGTTAGTATTGCAGTTAGGGGTGCTTCGGGTGAACCGAAGGATCCACAACCCCAAAGATGTACTTCAGAAACGCTTCTGGGGTAAGTGCCGTGCCTGGCAACTTATGACCAGCGGGCTGCCTCCCCTTATTGGACTCCTAGGTGGGTGGAGGCACACTGAAGTGAAGACAAAAAACTTCTCATAGATCCGAAATCCTCGTGCCCTGATGGAGGCCCAATTCCGTCAACCTCTTCTCCAATAGTGGAGCAACAAATGCTTAAAAATAATAATGCTAGATTTCATCATGCAAAAACCGGACTCTTTTTCTGTTGTTTCCCTGTTCCTGATCAAGAAGGCTTTAACGACTAGTGTAAGGTCCGTGAAGACGATTCGCAAGATGCACACCGGTTATTTATTCCTGGAAGTGTCATCTGCGAAACAAGCTTCCACCCTAATAAATCTGCGCCAATTGGCCCATTTTGATGTGACCGTCGCACCTCACCGCAGTCTCAATTTTTCACGAGGTGTTATTTCAACCGCGGATTTATTAAACATGTCTAATGAGGAAATTTTGAACAATATGCAAAATCAGAAGGTTCTGTGAGGTTCGGCGCTTAACAATTCGTCGGGATGGAAAAAGGCTTCCTACCAACCACCTCATCCTGACGTTTTTGACGCCTGAACTTCCAGTCTGTGAAAACCACATACCTTCAATATCCCATTAAACCGTACATAGTGAAGGTTGAAATAGAGCACCCAGCCCGATTTGGACCTTTATCTCCTATCTGAGTTGAACCTGGTTTAAACATTTCCAATACCCTTTTTGAGTGGATGTTTGCACAAATTAATTAAGTATAAAATTTACAAATACAAGAGAGCATCATTTATTGAGAAGCAGTTGAATAATAAATTTTTTTTAAATGTATAAGTCCTTAGAAATTAAAAATATAGAATTGTGGTGAACGAGCAATGACTTAGAGGGGTGGGTGAGAGCAGGGTGAAGGCGCTTGTCCAATCAGGAAGCAGCTACTCAGGTTATGAGTATTTCAACTTTCTTGATCAGGAGAAATATCCGTTTGCCTCGAGTGAGGCATAGATAGCTTTCCTATTGGTTGCTGGTTTGGTTAGCAGAGGAACATTGATTTACTAAACTAAACCTCTGCTTGTTCTGTGTTAGATCGTTTATACTAAATCCGCTGCGCTGTTTTCATTGTCAACGTTATGGACACTCGAAAACCAACTGTCGAGGTCAGGACACGTGCGCTCGTTGTGCACAGGCTGGACACGACAGTGCAGACTGCATGTTGAAGGAGCGATGTGTCATAGAGAGGAGTCTTATACTCTAAAAATCTCTTACTATGTTGGACGAGAATAGCTCCATTTTTGATGTTTACTCTTAAAACATTAAATTATTGTACAGACATTTATTTATCTGATTATCAAATTGTACTCTATGATTCTTGTTATATGATTTATTTTTTTAGAAGCAAATAAAAATATTTCTCTGAATTACAATACATTCTGAATACAAAATTCTTTTGGGGGATCATAGTGCATTCAAAATGAAGGAAGCGCGCACTTATGCATATCATTCAATAAGAGTCTATTGAAATATTTATAAGATATTATTTCATGTTGTTCAGAAGGAGAGAGAAAATTTACATAAAAAGAGCAGAATTTCTTATAAATCTTTCTGTAAAAAAGTAAATACATATTATTTTACATTTTTTAATGAAATATAAATATTTGTATATTATCTTAAATTCCAAAGAAATACAATTCAAAAATAAAAACATAATTACCTATTGCTGTTTCGAAGAAATTAAATTTAAAGGAAGGAATTGCCGATTTAGAACTGTTTCTTCGAAAAAGTGTGATTTCCTTCAGGGTCATTTCAATCTTCTTTTTATTAGCTAGCCCTGACGCCTGTCATAAAATATGGAATGTGTTTTTATCACTTCTGTTGGGGGCTTAAGTGTATCTCTTGTCCATTCATGAACGATCCATAACTCGTGTGCAAATAAATAAAAGGTCGCTGGAAGGAGTGACTGTTATGTCTGTGACTGTCCTTCCCACAGCAGCATTTTTATCAATAAATTGGATATATCTCGCTTTAGAAATAAAACTAATATTTTCTCAGTTGGCCGCGGTAGCCTAGTGGTTATGGTTTCGAATTCGTTTTCGTTCAGTCGCAAATTCGATCCTTGGCCGCCAAAGACTCGCCGTGTAGCCAGGGTTGATGCACGTTAAATCTGTCGGGGCCCAAAGTCCTCCCGTTGGCGTGGTGTGGATGTTAGGAGAGAGGGTGCCAGCTCAGGTGTCGTCCTCGTCACTTGACCATGGTTTAAAATTACTAGATCCGTCGCCAATAGCCCTCGTGTTGCTTCTAGTGCGACGTTAATAAAAAACTAAACTCAACCAGTCATGTCCATTAATAACATTTGACGATTAAAATAATTCTGATCATGATCTTATTGAGGCTGAGTAGGGAATGAGACGAGGCCTCCCTCAAAGGCGAGGCCCGGGCCCAGTTGGCCCACTTCTTAAGACGTCCCTGTGTGTATCTGTAACGTTCATTTAACATTAGAAGATTCAATTTTTATACTTCCATAACCCAAAAGTTTTCAAAAGGAATTTTACAAATTTTGATAAATTAATTTGAAGATGAGCAATCAGATACATGAGAGAAAAACTTAATTTAGATGTTAATGGATAATTTTGCTAAGCCAATGCTTTGCCGTCAAGATAAAGTTCCCTTTGAGCTATTACAGTATTACGAATTTCGTCCAGCTTCAGTGAGAATTGCAAAAGTTATTAAAGATGCCCCCCCCCTTTTTTTTAACTTCTATATATTAGCAATTATATATAGTATTCCATAGGAAACTATTAAGGTTAGGACTTCCCTTCTTATTTGCACTGCTCAAGCTAGATAAGCTACTGATTTAGAGGAGCTGTCTTTCCTTGAAAAGTTGCATCAATATCTAAGAACAAAACTTGAATGATAGGAGGGATGAAATAATATGTTCATGTGTAGCAAAAATGTCACCTGTCTATTCACAAAGATCACAGTTGCATTTTATCTTAAGATTTTTGTGGAATGTAAGGGGTGCCACAAACGAACTTGTTGATGAAAATGTAGTCACTGCAAACTCAAAATTACCAGATATGTTTTGATCATTAATCAATTCCTGAAGAATATTCCTATATAAATTTTCAGATATGACCCATCAATTCGTCATTGCTGACGTAGATTTAAGGTAGTCAATGATTTCATAAATGCAGAATGTTGATAATTACATAATTATATGAGGATTGTTAATAAATTTTATTTATCGATTCTTGTCATATAAACTGAGTAAAAAAAGTAGGATACTTATATATTTTTTTGAAAAAGTTATTCGTATTTATTTTTTTCATTTTGAAAATTTTGTCAATAATATAACATAAACTCAAAAAATTACAATAAATTTAAATTAAATATAAAGCCAAAATATTATTTATAAAATTATTTTCTTCCGAATGAAGTGAAATAAAGTAGGACTCTTCTTCTTTTATGCTTTTTTCTTTAGTTTTTTGGTGGTCCTCTTTACACACTTGATCTTTTTCATCGCCACGAAGTGCTAAACATACTACTCTACATTCTGCTTGCCACTTGAAAGAAATTTTCAAAAAACTCCTGCAAATGTTGCAGTAGTTGTATTTTATCGTCAATTTGACATCGAATTCGAAGCAGACCCACAACAACTAGCATCCTGGTGTGTGTCTGTGTGTGTGTGTGTGTGTGTGTGTGTGTGTGTGTGTGTGCGTGTGTGTGTGTGTGTGTGTGTGTGTGTGTGTGTGTGTGTGTGTGTGTGTGTGTGTGTGTGTGCGTGTGTGTGTGTGTGTGTGTGTGTGTGTGTGTGTGTGTGTGTGTGTGTGTTCCCTTAATTCCTTCTACAACCAGACTAACTGACTGTCTAACAGACTAGCTGTCATTTCTATGACAAATAAATAATGTTTTATATTTTGAGCTGTCCTGGATTTTGGCCACTTTCTGATCCGAGTTAATTGAAGGTAGTATATGTATCCAATAACCCTTTCAAGTTGATGACCTAGGCATGATTTGAACACTCAATCTTCTGATCTGAACGATGAGAAAATTGTGCGTGTAATGAGAACCACCACAGCTTTTATAACTTCTAGCACCCGGTTTTGCGTAGAATCATGCAAAGATTCAATCTCAGTTTGGCTTATATTGTCCCAAACACAATTAAGAGCATTGTGAAGATCATTAATAGAGTCATATAGTTTCCACTATCCTATATTCGTCGTACAAAGAGTGTCCAGATGTTTTCTGCGATATTAAGATGAGGGCTTAGCACAGAACCAGTATTTGAGGGCTTGGGCGATATGAATGGATGCATCATCTTTTTTTAAAGATCCATTTATTTCCACCCATATTTACACCATTAGGTAGAATTTAAGATTCTAATAAATTAATATAATCTGTATATATACTTCTGGTTACTTTTTTAAAAAAAACAGACGTGATCTTCTTTCATGATGAACAGCTAACAAGACCATCAAACTTCCTTTTGATTGTTTAGAATATAGTTCTTACGTGTCCTTTAAATAGTGCCAGTAATGTTGGTACATCAGGATTATCCAAAGTGAGCTTTTTCTTTCTGAGAAAATAACAGAAGTCCATTCATTTATCCAAGACACATGATCTTTTACCCTAAGCAATCGTTTTTATACGTGAATTTTTGACCACTTTGGACAATGTTATCTTTTTTCCCCCAATTTCTATAAGTTTCAGATTTCTAAATATTATTATAAACAGTTATCTTCGATACACACACAACACAAAAAAATTAGTCCGGCTTTTGTTCAGACCTTTGAAACTGTTTAGGCTTTCTTTTTTAGCTGCCGGCGAATTAATCTTTTACCGCAAGGAGTGAATTTTTGTGGCTTCCCGGTATTCTTTTTGGTTTCTTGAGTATTGAAACTTCTCAAAAAGCTTGAAATAACATGAATGAAGGTATTCTTCAAGGCATTATTACGGGAAAATATGATTTATAAACTACTATATATATATATATATATATATAAGCTTTTTCAGGTGTCCTTCTACCTTTTTATATTTTGATTTCCCACATTTGAATAAAGTGGTAGGTATTTAATATTAGACTTAAATAGATAAGCTTAATATATCTAAAGAAAACTACAAAACAATTAAAAGTTCCAAACTTAAAAAGAATGTTAAAAATTTCGAGAAGTTAAGTGTCCTATTTTTCTTACGCAGTATATTTCTTATAACTATTATCCAGTAAAACCAGTCTTATACATCCAATTTTGCTACAAAACGTTTTCTGTTATTTTTGGAACTTTTGATTCTACAGAAATTCACTATGATTGAATTGTATTCCTTTGTATTAATGATCAGATTTAGATTTCTGTCATCTTTTCCTCTATGGTCTCTAATTACTTCTATCCGTAGATCAGTAATTTTAAATTTAACTATTTAACAATAATGCTCCTATTGGACTCTTGAACTACTGCACTTGACTGACAACACAGTAAATACCGTAGATAACACATAAAGATTAAAATAATATTTAATCAAGCTAGAGAGGTGTTACTAGAAAGAAAAAGTTACGTTGCTTATCATTAGTGTCTTCTACATTTTACTTGAGTTTCTCACAAAAATTGTTTGTATTTGGGATTCATATATATAATGATTTAACTTTAATTTTAATAACTTCTCTTAATAATAATTTAATTTTTTATTCTATCTCATTCCCTAATTCAAAAATAAAAAGTTCATTCATATTTCCTGATCCCCTTCCAAACTATCCTTTTATTTATTAGATCACGCTCTCATGAAACTGGTCAAATTCGCGTTTCCACGATTATAAATCTGTCAAAACAATCCCTTCAGACTCCCTGTCTATTATGATATTTCCCCAGAATCCCTAACCCTGTACCACGTGTTTCCATGACTTTTTTTTTTATAATTTTCCCCATTATATAATGGGATACTCTGAATATTAGGGCACTTCTTTTCGTCTCGCCATGTAACATGTACTGCGGTTAAACCACTCCAAAATTACTTGTTTCTTCGTCACGGCCGACTTTGCGCAGCGTCCTTATAATGAATAACAAATAAAATTACCTCTATGAATTTGAATATGACTCGGATTTGTAACTCATTAAAAACTGATTTCGACTACAGCATTATTTAATGTCCTCAAGTAAATTCATTTCCTAATTTATCCTATGTGTTAACTTCCGTAGTGCTGCGTTCATCGTTATTTCGTGATCCCATTCTTTTTAATCTTTTAATTTATACTATCACGTGATTTCCAAAAATGCTTAGAGTTGTATTTCCCATGATCTGAACTAATATTAATATTCTCTAGAAGATCCTCCTCTTAAAATACATAAAGATCCCTATATTTATTACCATGTAATCTGTAACATCTTTAATTTCACTTCCCTAGATAAATAAACAGGGAAATCTCTCTTACCATTTTCATCTAATTATCAGAATTAGTGAACGTGTGTTGCGTCCCCCGCTAATCCCGATGTATCTCCCTCCCTCTCGTATGAAGAAAAAAAATCAATTAATTTCTCCTCGATTAAAAAGTTTCCTTATTGTGCCACGACTTAAACACAAAATGTTTTAAATTCAATTTCTTTCAGAGATTTAATATGTTTACACATCACATTAATAAATATACATAAAATGATTTTTATTCCATTCTTTATTCTTGCTTGTACCATAATACAAACTCCTCACGGGAAATTTATTTTCAAGAATTTCAATTTATATTTATAAATTTACTAGGGGAGTTTAAAATATCTACATTTACTGAAGGTGCATCTTACTATACTTTTCATTGATTGCCGATTTTATCAATCATTTTAGTGATTAAACTGTGATTTTGTAACAATAATCAGGACTGCTAGAAAAACGACGCATTAAGTCGAATCAATTAAAGCATTTTATTAACGAGGCATTTACAGTGACTCATCTAGACAAAGCAATAAAACGTAACGAAATATTTTGGAAGAAAAGTCAATGCATTTACATCGCAAAGCTTCAAAACATAAAATCTTTTCTTAATTTAAGCTTCTGGATTTTTGGGTGGCTTTTCATTAGAAACTATTGTTGATTCAGACCTGGTGTCACTTCCGTGATCTCCATTGTCTGTAGCACAAGCAAGGCTTGGGAACTTCTGGTGCAAAGCTGCTCTGTATTTGGGATGGCTGATTCCGTAAACAATTGGATTGTATACGGCGACTGCTTTGGCGAAAACTGCACCCCAGATAGTGGCTAAGGGAGTAAGACGTTTTCCGGTGGAGAAGACACCGCTCCATGCGATGCTCAGGTATGGGGTCCATGCGATGAACCATAATCCAACAGTCATCATGGCAATCTATAACGAAAAGGGAATATTTTCCATTCATGATGTTCAGACTGAAGTATTTTTTTATTCGGAATTTTTAAAAAATTAGGGTACCTCATTTAAAAAATTAGCAACATTCATATGTAATATGTTAATAAACATATTTATGATTCGAGTTGTTTCTATTCACGTTTGAAACTTTCAATAAATTGATAAAGTAGTTAAATTTCATATCTATTAGTAATAAAATGTTTAAATTGAATCTTTAGTTGTATTGGCTTGATTATACACACACATTAAATTCGAAACTATGTTGAGTAAATAAACATAGTTCAGAATTGGGTCGTTATTACAAAAGCATTTGCAATTTTAAAAAAATCAAAATTCTATAAAACAGTTTGCCAATTTAGACCATCCTCATATTGAGTGTTTTAAAATTGGGTTCAGAATATATAACAAGTATATTACGTAATTATGAAATTTGTCTTTTAAACAAATGGCTTTTAATGGTGTTTTTAATGAATGATTGTTAGTGTACAAACAAACCTTGGCGAGTCTGCATTCAGCAGATTGTTTCTGCTGGTCAGAGTTAGCTCGGAGAGATGAGACATTCATCTTCTTTGCTTGTTCCCTGAGTTCTTTCTCGTGGTTGGCAACAGATCGTACGATGAAGGTGTAGTTGTAGATAAGGGTGAATAAGGGAGTAAAGTAGACAAAGAGAGCATAGATGACAACGTATGAAGATGAGTTCCAGTCTTTTGTCAAGTAATCTACAGTGCAGCTTGTCATGTTGCCTTCAGGTACATATCTATAAAAAGAACAATATACAATTCAGTTGTATCAGGTTTAACTTCCTCACAAACTCTCCTGTTTATATTGTTCGAAGAGTTTCTGTCTCCTAGTTTTATACATTTTAGGAGAATTTTACATAATTTATTGTTTGTTACTTTTAAAGATATGATAGTTATGCTTTCTTATGTAGCAGAAATGGGAGTAGTAGTAGATTATGTAGCAGAAATTATGCTGCAAAACTCACCAGTTGCTTATAGAAAATGAATTCATTTTTAACTACTTCTTACTATGATGGATTTATGGTCAAAGCGAGTTACTCAGTAAAACATTCATTAAAAATAAAATTATTGTTATAGACCAATCAACTTTCTTGCTACAAAAGAGTTCATTTGTGGAAAAATTTGAAATAAGTTTAAAGTTCAGAATTTATACTCTAAAATGATTAGAAAGTTTTCATTAGATATAAATTAATCTTGGGTCAAAAATCAAATAAATGTTAATTATCATATATGAACATAATATAAAATAAATCAGTTTTCATGTAATCAAAGCTAGATCAACGAGTTTTCTTCAAACATCCTTAGAATCTTTTCTCATATGGGACAAAATATTCAAATGACCAAAAATAAAAAAGATGATATATTATTTTACACATATGCTTAGTACTTTTTGTTTCGTACCTGTTCCATCCGAAGAAGGGAAGAATAGTCCATGCCGCTGACGCAACCCACACAAAGAGGATCTGCATGACTGCTTTCTTGGATGTTAGAGGCTCAGCCGACATGCCTTTGACGATGACGTTGTAGCGGTCAAACGCAATCATCACCATACTCCAGATGGAGACGCATCCAAAGAGACTGCCAACCATTCCGTAGATTTCGCACATCAATGGACCGAGGATCCACGTTTCGGCGAAACAATTAGCGGCCATAGTGGGCATCATGAAGGCCATCATGCAGAAATCCGAGAAGGCGAGATTTACGATCAACATATTTGTCGGTGTCTTGAGGCTCTGGAAAGAAAAATAATATTTACACGACTATAAGTTTTGTTACCTTCGTCTATCCATATTTTTGGGAGACATTCAAAATAGTTTTGCTATTAAATTTCAAAAATTTTAGACCTCGGTAACCTAGAGGTCATGGTCGCAGACTCGCGGCCACTGTTGTTTTCGTCGAGACATTAATTCCAGCGCTGATGCCATTAAAGATTCGCCGTATAGCCGAGCTGATTCACGTTAAATCTGGTCAAGGTCGAAAGTCTTCCCGTTGGCGTGGTGTAGAAGTTTCAAGAGGGAGATGTCCTCTTCACTTGACAGAGATTCAAAATTACGAAGTCCGTCTCCAATAGCCTTCGTGTTCCTTCTAAGTACCTCGTGAATAAACAATCAATCAATCTTATAAGTGCGGGTTTAAATTTCATAAATCAAACCACGATATTTAAAAAAAAAAATCATTGTTGCTGTCTTGTTACATTCATGTGTTATGTGTAAAGAGTATCTTAAGATTGCTTTACACCATTCAATAAGGCTCAATTTTTAGCTCTAAATTGTTTATTTGAGTGTGTGTTGTATATGTGTGGCATTGTTATTACTGGGTGCTTTTGAAAAAGAAATGTTAGCTGTGTTAGGAAAATTTGAGAATACTTTTTACCGAGATAGTCACACCCACCAATGATAATTAAAAATTCATTCTTTTTCAAGTTTAAAGGAAACATGTTTTATATACATATATATATATGTGTGTGTGTTTCCTAATACTCTGTCTCTTGACAGTGAAATGAATACATTAGTCAACTATAAGTGTCTCTATTACTTCAATGACAACATTACCACCTATATTAAAATCTGCGACAAATATGCTGAGTGCTTTTTGTATCAACGTTAATATTTCTTAAAATTTGTTTTGTTAAATTTGAAAATTCTGAAACACATCCAAGTTTACCGAGAGGTATCATCAAAAATAGCTTTTGTATTAATGACTGATTCAATTTAATGGTTTTTTTTTTTTTATCAAATAAAAACACAAGGATAGTGTTTACTGCGTTAGATGTTTTATTCATTCTCCATTATAATGATAAATAATATTTAAAG
This sequence comes from Nephila pilipes, assembly GCA_019974015.1. Lineage (NCBI taxonomy): Eukaryota > Metazoa > Arthropoda > Arachnida > Araneae > Nephilidae > Nephila > Nephila pilipes. The sequence continues at coordinate 67,896 of BMAW01119250.1, forward strand.
ATAATTTAATAACATATTCATGTGCTTTAATCACACACACATCACAATATGGGACAACATTTCGTAAAAGTTAATTAAATATACCTTTTTTTAACTTTGGATCTTACGCCTGGCTTAAAATTTTAATGTTGGCTTACAATCTTGGAATCAAATTTTATTTAATAAGACAAGTTAACTGTTAGATTTTAAAAGTTATAGCCAATTATCTTCTAAATATTCAATTTTCATAATCGAAATCAATAAACAACAAAATGGGAAAGGTAAACTCCTTAATAAAAAGATTTGACGTTGATGAGGGGAAAAAAGTATTGCATCGAGAGAAAAAATTTGGGTGGTTTTTCTTATATTTAAAAGCGAAAGAGATAAAAAGGTATACGCTTGCAATTGTAGCTGAGTTTTGCCATTTACAAGTAATAAATTTTTAATAGATTTAAGGGCATTTCAATTAAAAGCAGAGAGATGAGTTTATTGCACTAACCTTAGTTGAAGTCATGAGATAGATAACCATCCCGTTACCGATGACACTGACGATTCCCAAGATGATCATGGCGATTCCAAGTAGACTGTGCCACAGAGGGTTCATCGGTGGGAATTGGTACCAGTGCTCGTGGACCATGTGCAAGATATCACTAGGCACATTGTCGACGACGGTGGCATTCCTCTGGTAAGGAAAGAATGCACCGTCGTAAGGCACTGGGGCACCAAGGTTTGCAGGGACTCCAAGCATTCCGCGAGGAGCCATGAAGGCACTGTTTAAAGCCTGAACAGACATGACTGAGGAAGGTAAATCGATGCTGCAAAAAAAATAGTAAAAGTTTTATTAATTCTTTTGCAGAGATAATATACCATGAAATGTAAATTATGTAATGTGGGTAAAAGAATTGCTATATTTGTTGTAATTAAGTCCTGTAATATGAGAATTTTTCGTTGGATTATTTATTTATTCATAATTCTAAAAAAAAAAACGAGTTCAATAAATGATCAAATTTGTGATGTGAAAATCCTTAAGCATTTTAAACAAATGTTTCAATATTAGTTTACAAATTTTTTTGAAAAAAATCCAGTATTTCTTTGCAAATTTAATAGTTATTTACATATATGTGTATATAACTTATTTATTCAAACTTTAAAACTTTTTCTCAAAAACAAGTGAGAGAACTTTTATTTTATCAGCTTGTTTCGAAATGTAGTACAATCACGAAAAAGTGCACCCATAATGATTTGCGCGTTTTTCTTCGAAGATGAAAGAAATTGTTATCAATGTTAATGTCACAAAGTGAACTAAATTATGTTGCTTTAAGATTAAATAATTAACTTAATCAACTTTTAAAAAATGATATCGTTTATCGATGTCGACTTTTTATCACATATTTCATCTTAACATTTACATTAACTTCTACATTTTAAACATCTGTCTCAAATTGGCTTCTCATTTGCATGAAAATTTTCATTTAGTTCATTAATAGATATAAATGGAATTTATCACTCATAGATTTTACTGGGGAAAATAAATTCACTACTACAAGTGAATATATATTTTTCGATTTTCTTAAAATTTTATACTTTAAACTAATTAGGCTAAATTGCATATTTTTTATTTGTCCTGTTTCAAATGACGACGAATAGTTTTAAGTTTTTGAATTAAATGCATATCATAACTAGCATAAAACCAGAATTGCAGAACTTGAACCATAAAATCATTTTTTTAAAAATTTATTAATATCTAAAGAATTCTTATAACTTTCGATTTCTCAATTATTAGTTTCTAAAAGGTTTTATTGTTACTACAACTATGTTAGAATTAGAAGTTGCACATTATGAAAAGGGAAGGAGGACTTGTTTAGAATTTCATCTATTGTCGAAAAAAAATTTAAATTAAAAAAAAAACGCAGTTAAATTATTATTTTTAAAAGAAACCAGTTAAATATAAATTTTAGAGAGCGAAAATAGGCATCTTACCTTAAACTCGGATATCTCCGGATCCACAAGAATCACCCGCAGGAAAAAGAGCGCTGTGAATTTCTTGCAGAAAATGCTAGCCAACAGGACCACAAGGAACCGCTTTGCTTTGCACGAATGCGATCTTACCCATCCTCAAATCGTCTTTTATACCACCCGAAAGACATTTTTTTTAACGAACATAAACGGATAAACACTTGCACTGTTTCTTTGCTTCTAAGGCTTTCGCAAGAAATGAGATTATATTTTTAATCTAGTTAAGAAAGTGCGTATGCTGTGACCCACAAGATTTTTGCTTTCCCGTTTTTGTTGTTTTTGTTTCTGAGATTTCCATCTTATGAAAAAAATTATGTAAAGAATAATATTTCTAATTCATATTTAGATCGCTTGACCATCGTTAATCGTTAATATTACTTTTAGTTTTCTTTTAATACATTAAAATTATTGAAAGGGCTTTCTGTTTTATGATATTTGTTTATTTACAGCTAATTTTAGAAATTCATTTTTAAGCAAATTTAAGGATACCTAAGAGTTATTATATAAATTATATAAGGAGTTTATATATAATCATAGAATGTTCTTCCTCATACCTATATTTTACACATTCTTAAGTCTTTAAATTTAGCCATTGATTTATTCTTACATAAACAGTTTCTTGAAATTGAATATGAAAAATCTTTTAGACATAGATAATTTTAATTCCTAATTTATAGATCCGCAGTATTTCGAATTAGTGTTATTTAGAATCACTTTTTTCATTTGCATCTATAATGTTATCATAACTGTTCATATAAAATTTGTATACTTAAAAAAAATATGTTTCATCATGTGTTTTCATAAAATATTCGTCATGTTCTTCCTATTGCTATGCTGCTCATCATGATGTTATAATAATCCCCAATTAATTTTGAAAATGAATTCTATCTACTGTTTTATTACGGCGTTAAGGCTCCCGTCTACCCGCCATTTTGATTTCATCAGCTTAATGTTAATCCTATGGAATTTCGACTTTAATTCTCACATCTTTACTATTTGACCTATTTGAATGCAATAAAGTGCATCTGGAAGAGCAAAAATTAATGAATGCTTCTGTGGAATTACTTTCTTCTTCCGATTTTTCAAAATATTTTTATTCTTATTTAAATTATTCGTTTTTGAGTTTTACAGTCTTTAAAGAATATTTTTAAAAACTTTTAATAATCGAAGGAAAAAAGTAATTCCACAGAAGCATTCATTATTTTTTGCTCTTTCAAATGCACTTTATTGCATTCAAATAGATCAAATAGTAAAGATAGGAGAGTTCAAGTCGAAATTAAATAGGATTAACATTAAACTGACGAAATCAAAATGGCGGGTAGACGGGAGCCTTAAGCAGAATTAACGATGGCAATGGCTGAGTTATCATTCATTCGTGTGCTGCATGAAATTACACAGATATTACAGAATCAGAATAAAATGCAATATACGTTACGATTCCTGCGATGAAAATCTTATGTTTTTCGCTTCTTTTCTTTGATTAAAATCATTTTAATGTAGCGGCTTCAGCAGGATTAAATGTTGAATGAGCAGTTTCATTATGCTTTCAAGGGTTAAGGAGAATTATAAACAAAGCTTCTATTATTACAACTGTTAATGGACTCTAATACAACATATTTTTCTAATATTAATTTTGTCTAATATTAAACCAGATATGATATATGTATCTTATTAACTGTTACTTGAATTTTTTCAATTGAATCAGCATCATTTTCCAGGGAAACAATTCGTTACAGCTGTTATTTCTAGGCTTTATTGGATATGTTATTTTTATTTAATATTTTGTTCACATTATTTATTCCTTTAATCTTAGTTTTTAAACGAATATGTATTATTAAGAAATATATAAAAAAACGTTCAGAGGAATCACTGAATTTCCGAGGATGGCTCAAAAAGTACTTGTATCTGAAGACAGATGGCATAATTAAGGTAAATTGTTGTTTCCGTCTGGTGCTGTCATCTGTTAAGCGGAACCGAAACAAATTTGACATTGATTCATGTGTTAGTTTTGATTCGATAGTCTCTTCCGCCGAATCAAAATTTGATTAATGTCGCGTCGAGTTGTCGACGTCATTTTGCATCGATTTGTCCCAGTCGATGATAAATGGATTCATCGATATACACACGAAACCAAGCAACAACCAGAACGATGGATTGCTACCGGTGAAGCCATTTCGATGCTACGAGTGCTATCTATTTAATTTTCGAAGGATTTATTGAACGACCCTCGTGTCATTCACTTAAAATTTAATTGATATTGAAATAAATTATAGGAAAAAAATGTCACCAATAAACTCTAGATTTCATACAAATTGAGCTACAATGCATTATTTTCTTTCCTAAAAAATCTCTTCTAATGCTACTTTAAGAGGAGGTAGAGGGAAAATGTATGTGATGTACATTATTTCTTTCATTTTGTAGTTTATTGAATTTTTATGAAATGATGTGTATTATGAAAAGAAATACATATTTGAAAAGAATTTAAAGAAAATTATTGCAATGAGATATGTAATATGTGTTAGTTGGAATATACAATTTGAAAACTTATTTATATTATAATTAGTTTAATGTGATCTTCCAGCATAAATTGTTTTGTCTATATTTCATTAAATTAAAATCATATCTTGTTATGTTGCGAATACGTTTTTAGAAAATGATTAATTCTTGACTGATACAGTTTATTATGGAAATCTAAAATTATACAAAATGATTTAATAAAGTATTTACTATATACCATAAGAGAAATATATGAAATATTGCATATACTTTCTGATTGAAACGTACATTTTGTTGTATTGCAGAATGATAAACTCCCATTAAGAATAAATCATTACTTACATTAAGCATAATTTTAATTTTCTTTGCTGTTTCGTTACTTTTTGTTCAAATTTCAATACTTCTCTCGCAGTTATTTTTATTTGATTCAATTATTATTCTCTTAGTGGGAACTTTTTCTTATCTTAAGCTTATTAAATGTCTCTAAAATGTCTCACTTTTTAATTCGACACTAATTTAACAGAACTATTTTTTCTAAGATTGGTTTAAGCATCTTCTAAAATTAACTAATTCTTCCTAAAATTAATTTTTGCAATTTCTAAACAGAGACACATTTTCGAAATCTTACTGTAAAACTATTTAAAAACGAATTTTCTATCTCTCTCTACGACAAAACTCTTTCTAAATTTAAGAGATTTTATTTTAATAGCAAAAAGAGCTGCGTATTTTTGAAATTATACATTAATTATAAATTAAGAAAGTATGATTGATTTAATGTCGCACTGAGAAGCAGTACGAGGGATATTGGCAACGGACCTAGTAATTTTGAACCTTAGGCAATTGTAATGAGGATGACACTTGAGTTGGTAACTTTCTCTTCAAACTTCCACACCACGCCAAGGGGAGGATCTTGAACCTTGACCAGATTCAACTTGCATCAGCCCCGCTACATGACGAGTCTTTATTGGCTCATATCACGACTCGACAAAAACAATGTCGGTCGCGGGTCCACAATCTTGACCACTAGGCTATTGCGACGTCGAGATAAGATTTAGAACAATCGTCTGTTCATCTAAGTGAAAAGTAATTTTTACACTGTGTTCTGGGCACCAAATAGGCTCTTTCTGCTCAGCTCCACTTTTGAAACTCAAAGGGTTGAAATACATACATATCATTCTTAATTTTAAAAAAAAATTAGTAATTAAAACAAAGACTTTGCTCTTTTTTTGCAGCTGGATGTCCAGTTCCATCTTAAAATGAAACTTTTTTTTTTTTATTTAATTGAGTTTTACGTTTACAGCTTCGCTTGTATTGATATTTTGTTTATATATATATATATATATATATATATATATATATATATATATACATACATACAAATTTTAAAATTCTTTATTCGAAATATGTACTATTGATCATAAAAAATTCTGTTTATCCATTTGTCAATATTTCTAGGAAGGATTGCTGATATGCATTTCGAGTTGAGATTATTATAGTGACTTAATGATCAAATACATTGTGCCATATTTAACTTTTCTCATGTTGATTTTAGTATTCGATAACCATTTCTACGAATTTTATGATTTTTGAAAAACTTAACATTAGAATTCTGTTTTTATTTTCAGTACTATTAATTATGCAAGTAAAACGGAAAATAAAGCGCAAAAAAAATACTTATAACATCTTATACGGCTTTTATTCATTTATTTCTTTTACAAAAAAAGGAATTAAAAATTTACAGATTAAAGAGTAAAATATGTAATTGTATGCAATATTTATTTATCAGATGTAAGAAATTAAAATAAAGTATGATGGTATTCTGTGTATTCAAAAAATATACCATCTTTATTCATAAAAAATATTTGAAATGAGATGCAACACCTTACACTGATATCAAATCTTCAAAGCATTTTCCTTGGGCTACCTCACACTCCATCTGATGATTCTGCAACTGTTAAAGGCGTGACACTAATTGACGTTGCAATTCTATGGGCGCCTGGAAAGCAGCACTGGAAAGCCTCTTTTGAAATGGGATATAGTTGGTGCTTCGCACTCTCTCAGAACTGCAATGTAGTCTCTTTCATCTTGATTTGTTGTTCGGTTAGTTGGTTTTTGGATCATTTCCATTTTAGAATCGCTCAAGTTTTACGAAAAATTCAGTGCCATAAAATTGTTTAAGTTTTTGGGTTGTATTGTCTAAAGCAAAAATCCGAAATGCTCTCTATATTTCGTCAGCCATCAGTGGTCTGCTTACAATTTATAGTTTCTTTAAACAGGAAAAAAAAAACTCACGCAAGTACAGCAGAATCGCATTCATAACAGATCAATTGAAAAGTCCCCGGCCTACCATAGTAGAAAACATTTTTTTGGCAAAATTAGTTTTTTTTATTCAACATAATTCTCTTCAAGGGTGATACACTGATTATAGCGACCCTCCAACTTTTCGATACCATTTTTGTAGTACGATTTGTCCTTTGCTTCAAAATAGGCCTCAGTTTCGACGATCACCTCTTCATACGACGAAAATTTCTTCCCAGCGAGCATTCTTTTGAGATCTGAGAACAGGAAATAGTCCCTGGGGGCCAGATCTGGAGAATACGGTGGATGAGGAAGCAATTCGAAGCCCAATTCATGGATTTTTGCCATCGTTTTCACTGACTTGTGACACGGTGCATTGTCTTGGTGAAGCAGCACTTTCTTTTTCTTCAAAGGTGGCCGTTTTTCGGCGATTTCGTCTTTCAAACGGTCCAATAACGCTTTGTAATAGTCGCTGTGGATGGTCCTTCCTTTTTCAAGGTAGTCAATGAAAATTATTCCATACGCATCCCAAAATACAGACGCCATAACTGTATTTTCAAATGTATTTTTCCCTTCAAAAAGCAATATTTTATCAACACGCGAAATTCCTTTTCATCCATTTTTTTCACAATAACAAAAGTTGCTTCATTCAAAATGCTAAAATTCACAAACTAATGATCCGACAGCTGTCATATTTATACACGCATCTTTTGAGGGTTAGGGCTAACTAAAAAACATATGGATTTAATTCTAGTAGCGCCATCTATGTGTCAGACCAGGGACTTTTCAATTGACCTGTTACATGCACCAAATCACATCTCCCTAGATTCATTAGCTTACGTACGAAAATTTACGGTTGGATGCTTTTGTGATTACTATATATTTTACTTAAATAAAAACTATCAAACTATTAAGACAAAATGTATTTATTTTCAATCATTGATAATAAAATCTGAATAGGTTTATTCGCCTTGATACTGATTTTATTCCATTATATTATTCACTGTTTTCTTTTTCTTTTGCAAACGTTTAAAGGAACCTAAATATTTGCACCTCTAGAGATTGTTTAGTGTAAAATTTATTTAAAAAGGTAAATTAAATTTGTTTCAAAAGAAAAGATGAAATAAAGAATCGGTTAAACGAGATATTTTTAAAAATAAGCTGAAACAATTTAGAATTGTTCATATTGAAGAACAAAATATCAAATATTTAATTGTAATGTATTCAATATAATATAATATATATATATATGGGGGGGATGTAATGATTTAACTTAATTCCTATTAATTTCTCAGAATAATAATTTAATTTCTTAAATTTGTCCATTCTCTTCTTTAAAAGCTAGTGTTCATTCATATTTCCTGATACGATTCCTTTTTTTTTTTTTTTTTTTTTTTTTTAATTTATGTAATCACGCGTTCTTAAAAATTCGCAAAATCAGCAGATCCTATGGTACAGACTTGCAGGGAGGATCCGTACCAGACTTTAAGTCTACACTTAAGATTCACTTGAAGTCCCTCCATCCAGACCATGTGGTCTCTGACGTTTATGGTGAAATTTCCCTCAAATATAAACAAAAACGCTCTCTTCTTACTCCTCTTTTGCTGTTATACTCATGCTGTCATAATCTGTATCCAACGGCGGAGTGGTGTAATTCCCGCCGTGTGGAAATGGTTTCTCCGTTAAAGTAAAATAGTTCTTTGAAACTGAAATTGGCTTCAGCTGAATGAATTATAAAAATTAATTAAATAGTTGAAAGAAAATTACTGCGCAATAGAAATCCGGCAGGATAAGTGTGCCTGCCTGGGATAAACATTAAATTATAATTGTGTTAACATAAGAGAGAGACCGAACAGAACAATTCTCCGTGTTCGGATGGACTTCCGCTTCTTGACTAATCCCCGCATGAAGGTCGCCAGCAGAAATCAACAGCGAGGACAGTCTCTCCTAACGACCATCGTAGCTTCTACAACGCCTAGAATGAAGGAATATCGCCGTCAATTTTCAAGGATTTAATGGTGAGAAATCTCTAAGTCTGCACCATGTCTGTAAAGAAGCGCTAGTCCCACCCAGTGAACAAAAAATCAACAAAATTAAAGGACTATGTCCGTCTGCAACGTTCATCATCTAAATTGTGTTTATACTGGGGGAAAAAAAGATAAACCCTGATGAAACAGATGTTGCCTAAATATTTCAAAAATTTACAGACAGCTCTCCAATTTTAATCGTGCATTTCCTGTGATAATAAAAGAAGACTGCTATCTAAGCAATCACCACTCATCTAATTGTGAAACTGTCAAAATTTGGACCTTATTTGAATATTCTACACTTCAATTAAAGTTAAGTTCTGAAGATATTTCTTATATTTGTGTTTTAAGAATTAATTCAAGAAGTTATATGAGCGTATAAGAAAACCAAATATGCACAAATAGTAAATTTTGTGTATTCCAAATGGTGTCCATTATGTTAGCTTCTAATTTAAAATTTAATTCAGTGAATGTGAGAATTTTGAACAAAAACTATTGTAGAATGTAACGCGTGGAATCTTTTGAAAGAAGATTAGAAAGTTTGAAGAACATTCTTCTTTTATTGGGTTCAATTCACAGCAGGCGGATATACATCACAATAATATTTATAAGGGATACATATAAGACATGTACACAACATGCAACATACATACACACGCATACCACAAAAGTTCTAAACTAGAGGTTGGGGAAAAAGTCTTATAGCGGATAGCGCCATCTGTTGGTTTTTTGGTTTAGTTCTTAAAACCATCGGTTACAAGAAAATATTGATTGGTATTATGTGTATTACAATTTTTTTTTAATTCAGTTCCATTTAGAAAATTTATTGGGTTGTATATTATTATAGATATTTGAAATCTATTTTGAAAATTGGTGCATTCATTTAAAATGATAATTATGATAATAACATTGCTTGCTATTTAATTAAAATTGTTATTGGTTTAATTTTTATACTTAGTTTTACTGAAATTAAAAAGTTAACATATTTTAAAAATTAATTAAATGGTTTTGAATGTTTTGAGAAAAGCACTATATCATATGTTGCTTATAATTCTAAAATGGATGTATTTACTATGTCATTTAAGAGTTAATTAATGTTATTAAAATCAAAAAGGGTAGAAAACAATTATAAAATAGATATGGAAACGTGAAAGTAACTCAAAAAATTCAGAAAATGAGAATGGACCAATTGATTCCCAGAATGAGAAAATGAAAAATGAACTTCCTATTTTTCTTTTTGTTCCTTTGAGGTTAAACCATTTTAATCAGGCATATAAAGAAAATCACAGAGATGAGGCGTGGAAACTTACACATATTTCAAACTTTTTGAAGGGCTCAGCATTAACTCAATATATTAATTCATGCTTGAATATTACCAACTTTATTGATCTTTGTTGTGTTTTAACTGAAAATTTTCTTGAACCCAGTGTAATTAGTTTTACTGATTTTTTCTAACCTAAATTTCAACCGAATGAGATCTTATCAGATTATTTTCATAAAAAATTAAATTGCGGAAGAAAATTGAGGCTTTCATCTCAATTAATTTTAGAAAGTTTAACAGATGGGTTGCCTACCCATTTAAAACAATTAGTAACAATAAACCCACCTAACTCCCCATCAGAAGGGCTCACAGTGGTAACTAAACTTTTCAAAATACAAGAATCTGCAGCGACGCTCTTCAACGTTTAAAAAAAGGCCTTACTCAACCAGCCCGAAGAGATATCTTTTCGGCTTGATTGGTAGGCCCGTCGCCTTCGGATCCCTTGGACCAAGGTTCGAATCTACGCTGCCGTTTCGCGACCGCCACAAATCTACACCTGAATCAAGAAAGGTCAGAAACAATGAACCCATGGATAGAAGTAGACCAAATCATTATAAAAGACCACCTGCACTTTTTACGACCAGGCAACCAACCTCATTTTAACCTCGACCACCAAACTATTTCAGACCTAATTTCCAAAATTATTCCGACCACGTCCAAACAATTTCTCTAATCATCGTCCACCTTTAACACTTGACCAAATCACAATTCTCATTTTCAGCAGGGATTGCCACCTTTGCTCTGTAAATTTTGTACTAGACAAGGCATTTTTAATGCATATCATTGGTTACAAACGTGTCCTTTCAGACCACCTAATTTTTTGAATAACCTACCCATGTCTAACTCTGTTTCCCTGTGTATAAGAATCTCTGTTAGTCCTGAACAAAATTTTAGGGAAAATCAAAACTAAGGCTCATGGCTAAAAATTAAAACTAATCAATTCTAAGGCTCATGGCTCAGTACAATGATAATTTTTAGTGTCCGGACATCTCTCAACAAAATCACATACTTTAACAACCCCAAGCCTAGCTAACTTGGGATATTTACCCATTTTACGTGACAATGTCAATGTTGTTATTGACACAGGATCCACTCTCTCACTTATTTCTGCAGATATTGTCAGCAAACTTCACTTAAAGAGAAAGAAGACTAGTCTTATCAAAGTAAACCAATTCCAATTGAAACAAATGTATGAGACATACTTAAAAATAGGAAAAAATAAGATTATATATTATTAATAACCATTTACCTTACATAATTTAAGGACTCTCAGATTGAAGTCTTTTCAATTTAATTATTGATTGCAATAAAAAGAGAATAATACAAAACGGAAAAAATATTACAAATTTGCATACCAAAAGTAAAAAACAAATTTCTTTACATGTATTAAAAGAAACCAGAAAAACAAGTGACCTTCAGGATAAAAGAGATTTGGTCTTTTACAGACTGTTCCCCGCACGGATCAACCTTTTGAATGTCTTTCTGTTGATACTGTTGGAGAATTTAATTATTATAATTCTACAAAAAAAAATATCTTCATATAGTAATTGATCATGCAACTAGATATTTTTGGGCTTTTCCATCAAAAAAATGAAAATTCTGAAACTTATATTAATATTTTAAAACAAATTTTTCAAACTCAAATGCCATCTAAATTGCTAACTGATAGAAATGGGGCCTTTACCTCATCTGGATTCAAATATTTTCTCAGTAATTATAATATCAAACATTTACTAACTTCTGCACATCACCGACAAACGAATGGAAAAGGTGAACATGTGAATCACTCTATTGTAACTAAATTAAAGTGTAAAGTTAATTCCTCTTCTAAAATTCCCTGAACTAAACTTTTGGAAAAAGTAATAAATGAATACAATTTAACAACACATTCTGTTACAGAATTTCCTCCTGCATATTTGTTGAATGGTACTTTACCATGTAATCCTCCATTAACTCAAAACCAAGTTTACCCTCCAGTAGAAGAAGCAAGAACATTGGCTAAAAGCAATACTATCAATTATCATAATGAAAATAAAATTAGATATGATGCCCGTTTCATAGATTATCCTGTTCAACCGGGTGACAATGTGATGTATGAAGAATTTAACTAGTCAAATAGTAGATAATTATCGCCAGTTTTTTCAGGACCATATGAAATTGTGATTAAACCAACTGATGTAAATTATGAAATAACTATACCAAATGCCATAACCAAGAAATCTACTGATATTGTTCATGTTTCAAAGTTAAGATCTTATTTTCCTCCAGAAGAATTAAAATTAAGTCATGAATAAATAATACTTTAACTTAGACAATAATGATGAAAGTAATAAATAAATAAATATTAGTAATAATTAAATAATAATATAATAAATAAAATAAAAGTTCCGCCCTTTTGTCTTTATTTTTACCTCCTTCTGTTCACTTACTGTTTTCACTCTTAGGAGTTTTTTTGGTGTTGTTGTGATTGCTATCACAACAAGATAGAAAAATTCAGTAGTTCTACAAAAGCATGAGGGTCTACCCCGAGTACTAGAGTTAAGTACTCAACTTGTCCAAAATCTGGCTGGTCCCGACCGAAGGCAACTGGAAGAAGTGCGAGACATTTAAGTGAATTTCAACGTTCAGCAACATTTCATTGACTACATAGTATTTTCGAGCTTAAGGACCAGTCTCACAGGAATTTCTTTTTTTCTCATGGTTTCTATCCAGTTGATAGGGAGCATGAGTAAAAAGGAAAGCGACCTTCTTAAATTTTGGCCTTGTTCAAATGAGTATCTTGTGGTTCCTATATCACTATAATTTTTACTGTGGACCACATACCACAAGCTACACTTGCTGTGGTTCAAGTACAACCACAAACAATTTCTTTTATACTTTGTTTCCACATAGAGTGTATTCACAAAAATATTTTTTTTTCCTATTGTATGTGTTCATGAAATTTATATGTTTCTATTTTGTGTTAAACCACACGAATGCTGGTATGCTGATAATTTTGCATTACATTTCTTTTTTAATTTTTAAGTTTAATCTATTTGAATATTTGATGGACGGCATAAATATTGGTATACATTCCTATTTAGGATTAGACTTGTACTTTGTGGACTGAAACCATCAACTTAAAATTGTTTTAATTGAATTTATGGTATTTGCAATATATTACTTTAGTCATGTTCCATATAATTCATTGTAACATGTTACTGTTTACCTTATGTATGATTATTTGAGATGATATTTTTGTGTGGTAATATTTCAATTAATAGATGTTTATATAACCTATTCATATGTATTTTTTTTTAATTAGTCATTCATTGCAATTAGTTGTGTTTGTAAAAATGAAGGGACTTTTAAGGATCACTCTTTTCAAGTAGAAATTTCGGGTATAATTCTCAATCTAAATTTTAATAGTTTTATTGGACTCTCCGATAAAGTACGGTTGTATGTTAGGGCCCAACGCTCATTCGCGTCTTGTGGAGGGGAGAAATTTGTAATGATTTAACTTAATTCCTATTAATTTCTCAGAATAATAATAATTTAATTTCCTAAATTTACCCATTCTCTCCTTTAAAATATAGTGTTCATTCTTATTTCTTGATACGATTCCTTTTTTCTTTCTTATTTATGCAATCAAGCGTTCTTAACAATTTTCAGAATCAGTAGATCCTATGGTACAGACTTGCAGGGAGGATCCGTACCAGACTTTAAGTCTACACTTAGATTCCCTTAAAGTCCCTCCATCCAGACTATGTGGTCTCTGACGTTTATGGTGAAATTTCCCTCATATATATAAACAAAAACGCTCTCTTCTTACTCCTCTCTTGCTGTTATACTCATGATGTCATAATCTGTATCCAACGGCGGAGTGGTGTAATTGCCGCCTTGTGGAAATGGTCTCTCACTCCATTAAAATAAAACAGTTCTATGAAACAGAAATTGGCTTCTACTGAATGAATTATAAGAATTAATTAAATAGCGGAAAATAAATTACTTTACATATGCATACACACACACACACACACATATATATATATATATATATATATATATATATATATATATATATCAGAGCCATTCTGTCCTTTAAAAATAAGAGGATATTCATAAAATGGTCACTCCAATTATATATAAAATAACTTAATTAAAATATCTCTCATCAATGCTTGCTAAGGATTCTTAAAATACCTATTAAAAATGGTTTTTGATTAGTTCAATTCCGAATATTACAGAGGTTAGGGGTACTTTTTAAGGGGGGAAAGTAGACATTTTGAATTTTACTAAAAGTAATTTTAATAAAGGATAAATATATTTGGCGAATACTTTTATTATGTAGTCATCAAAATTTATTTAAAAGTTTTACAGGAGAGGATTCGAAGAAATAACTTTAGCTGGATTTGTAAAATATGACTTAAGTTCACAAAACAATATGAATAATTTCAAGATAAAAATTATTTGCTTTTGATTCTCGATCAGCCATTCGTACCAGTCGAATCATCATTTGCTGAAAGCGTTTTTTATGTAAGTTCTTATTTAAAAGTGAGCTCTTTGTAAGAGAATTCAGTTTAACCAAACTCCTGAATTACAGATCAAAGTTTGATAAAATCTCGAACGTAGTAATAAACCGATTCTCAATTCTTCTATAAGCAAAACTTAACTTCTAAGAATATTCTAAGAAGCTCGATACAATCAAATTGTTAAATTATAAAAGAAATAGATTTTTAAATGTAAATCAAATAAAAATTTTAATTGCAGCCTTTTGCAGCTGAAAGTCGTTAAATTTTTTAAAATAATAAGTGGAATACGCGAAAGAAAGTATTTCTAACATGTATGGAGACTGAAATCGCCTTCATTATAAGAAATAAATAGCCAAGCTTTGGCAAACACATCTTTTAACGTAAATTATTTAATTTTAAATCTGAATTAACTGTGAACATTTAACCTGCTTCAAAATTTTGCTACAAAGTTTCCTTCATTTCCTATCATTGAAAATTCGTTTGACGTTTTTGCTTATGTCTAAAACGATAGATATAAAATCGCGAGGCCAGTTTTTCTCATTGATCAGAATATTATGCAGGAATTTCTATGATATAAATAGCTGTCCTCGTCTTTCTAAAAATGAGCCTCACAGAATTTAGATATTTTTGTTATACGTTTGGAGTTATCAAATGAAAGAAATATTCTCTCTTTCATTTCGTCCTTTAAGCATTCCCTGCTCTTGCATTTCTTTTTGATCAAATTCTATAGAATGAGACATGAAAATAATTTTAATGAATTATTTCCATGTTCCTTTAAAAGTAGATGAAAAAAATGTGATCACCTACTTCAGTAAGGAATGCTATCTTATTTAGGTTATCTCTGTTTCATAAATAATAATAAATTTCAGTTATTTTAACACTTAAAATCCATACAGGAATTGATTATATCACTAATTTAATTATTTGTTAAAATTTTCGATTATTTATTTTTGCCCAAATCGCTTAATATAAAGAGTAGGCGAGTCTCATGTCATTTTAAAAATGCATTCTTTATTTTTTAAACATTTTACATTTTTTAAAAGTAAAATTAAATATACTTACAAGTACAGTGCATGTATTTAATACAAATTTTTTTTATCTAAATACTATTTTTCATGATGTATGATGCGTGACCAATGATAAATGGTGAAAAATTGGGACAATTGTTTTGAAAAATGTTGTTTACCCCGTCCATCATACATTGTAAAAAATAATTAATATTTAATTAAAAACTCTGCTCCAAATGCACGCATTATAATTTTTAAGCATGTTAAGCTATTTTAGTTTTGAAGTTATCAGAGAATAATGCATAAAATAACGAGAAAGTATTTCTGAATGTTATGTTAGTCACGATGGATTGACTAAAACAATAAGTAGAGAGTTTTACTTGATTTTCCCTTGAATAATTACTAAATCATTTAGCGGTAGTGTGAAATACATTTCTTTAATAATTTAAGTCGGCTTTCTGTGTCCATCTCAATTTCCACCAGAAACAGAAACACTAATAGTTACCCTGAGTAACATTTCTAACGCCTTTAAATGCTGTAGAATAAAATTTCTAACAGAATTTGTATGGTGTTATTGTTACATTTACTAACAATTTCTTGCCACATTCACTTCGAATTGAAAATACATTCTCCGATACTTTAATAAAAAACATTCGAGAATATTCTGTTATTTCTATTGTTCTATTTTTTAAATAAAAAATAGAAGTTTGAATTTTTGAAATTGATAAGACAATAATTTTCCTTTCGGGAAAAAACCCTGATTCTAACATTATTTTCAAAGTTTCAGCAGCAATTGTAATTGATAGAATTATTACACAAGGTCGTTTTTAGCATTCTTGAATAAAAAAGCATTATTATTTGAATTTTTAGTATGCTTAGAATTGTTAGTGATCATAGAGAAAGATAAATATTGCCAAATATGAAAAAAAAAAATTTCATGACAATTAAATATTTTTTTTTTTCAAAAATAGAATATAATAAAATTTCAGTATTATATATATATATATATATATATATATATATATATATATATATATATATATATATATATAATGTTGTCAATAACAACTAAAGAAATGTTGTCAATAACACCAACAATGTTGCGAAGTGTATCAAAAAAATTGGTTCGATGTCTTCATGTTCGCATTCAAAATGATGGCGAACATTTTCAACATCTGCTGAAAGGAATGGTAATGTAAAAAAAATTATTTAAATTATGTTTTTCAAAAATAAAATTGTCACAGGATTAAGTAGCATTGTGTGTCTCCATTTTTCTGTTTTATCTCACAAATAAAGTTATAACTGTTCGACGGTGTTGGAAATTATCTCCCACGTTTAAACAAGGCTCAAACAATTATACTTCAGTGTCAAAATAGTTGCTACATCCGTCAGATTTTAGGGTGAAAAGAAAAACCAGCTGGTACTCTTTTAAATTGATCCCGCTGTATATTATATGTTTATGTATATATAGAGAGAGGGAGGAAACTTCACTTATCGCCCAGAACGTGGCCATAGAACGTTTCACCACGAGAGGACATTGCTGCTGTTTTAGAGACATTCCGCTAGGAGAAAGAAGACGTTTGAGTGGAAAGACGCCAATACAAAGCTGAAGTTGACACACAGAGTGTCTGTGATGTTGCGTCTATAAACTTTTACGGAATAAGTGCACGGAGCACAACCTGACTTAAATGAACTTGTAAATATTACTTACGCTTTTCTTAATTAACTATATTCAAGTATCTGTACTTATTAATCGCTGTTTACAAGAATAAATAGTTTTGAATAAACTGAAGTGCTCATCATTATGAATACCAAGACATTACAAGTGGGGGCTCGGACCGAACTTTAGTAATTATTGCCCATCATTTTTGTATATGAGAGGATAAAAAAAAATTTAAAAGATTTTTAAAAAATTTTTTTAAAAAGGAACTTGATCATCATTTCGGCACTGTGGAACATCTTAAGTGATATCAAGGATATTTCATCTAACCAAGGAATCTTACCATTCATTTCAGCAGCGGAAAATTTAGATTGTGAAGGGGGAATTGTTTTCATCATCAGCAAGTGATCAGGTAGGATAATATTTATTTAAATTTCTAAAATGTATGCTCAACGAGAAAAGAGGATCTTGTCCTCGTTGCGAAAGAATTAGACGAAGAAGTGCCATCAAATGCAAAAATTGTTGATTTAAAAAATGTTATCGAAAATAGTGATTTTTTTCAAGTCGGATCCAGAATTTGTAAAAAATGTAATTAAATCAGAGGTTGATGAGAGAAAATCTCGAACTGCTCTTAATGATGAATCTGATCAGGAAAAATAAAAATTATAAATGTTAGAAAAAGAAATCGAACTTGAAAAATTAAAACAAATAAGTTCGAATGACTCTTCTTTACATGAATCGGCCAGTGCTCACGTCGAGTCACCACCTCAAAGCTAGAGAATCTAATTAAATCTGTGAAAATATTAGCGACTCTCATTCCATCCAGAGTAGAAAACTTTCACCTTTTCTTTAAAACTCTTGAAAAAGCATCCGTACATAAAGAGATTCCTGAATAACTAAAATCGGAAATTCTGCTTAATATGTTAGGAGATAGGGCTAATAATGTTTTGATCTATATAAATGATGAAGAAATGGGAGATTATAATAAATTAAAAGACACGGTTTTAAAAACGCCGCAAGAAAGTCTTGAATCATTTCATTCCGCACAAAGGTCTCCGAATGAGTCACATGTTCAGTTTTCACCCAGACTTTCGGCTGTGTTTGAATATGATTGTAAATTTAGAGAAGTTTCAGAATTTAAATCATTATGCGACTTGATTGTGTCTTTCAATCCCTGGATCGTGAAACCTCTGCACATGTTTGTGTAAGAGCTGGAGAAAAATGGTTAAAGTCTCTTGATATGGGTCGAGAATGTGATCTGTATTTTGCATCTAAAGGCAAATCACTTCACGAGATTTCTTTTGATTCTAAATTGCCAATAGGACTCGGAAGACAGGCATTTGTACAACGAAAATCAAAGAATAGTAATGGAAAAACCTTCAACAAATAGCCGTGAAAAATATTCCTCCAACAATCGCGATATTAAGTGCTTCATTTGTAAGAAATCCCATTTTGCCAAAAACTGTCCACATATTTAAAAATACGCCTAGAATAGATGAATCCAATGAACGTGTCAATACGATATACAATGAGAATAATGACGATGATAATTTAGCTTTGAGAATCACGACCAAATCTTTAACAGACATTTCACAAAATAAATTAAAACATGTTGGCATTTTCGTAGATGATAAAAAAAAAATTCAAGTGTTTTGGAAGATAGCTACGCTCCTTGCATTGTATTAAATAGGTCTTTCTTCCATAATTAACACAAGACTGGTGAACTCACATTGATTTCGTGTTTCGGCGAAAGAGAAAAAGCTGACATAGCGTAATTTAATTTCTCTTTGCCAAGGTCATCGGATAGGATAAGGAGTTTAGCGTCATTGAGTAATCTCTTGCATGTGGATGGTTTAATACCATCTATATTTTATTCTATGCTTTTGGAAGGTTCAAAGAGCATAAATGAAAATATGAGCCGTCAAAACAGTTTCAATGACAATTATCAGTGTTCATGTGAGGTGGAAAAGTGTGTGAAATATCCAGCAAGTCAAAACAAAATGGATGGGTTTGATTCTTTTCTGTTGCAGATTGGACGACCATTAGAAACGAAGGACTGTTTAATTGATTTATCACACATTACAAACAATAAATTACGTTCGAATTTAAATTCGCTAATAAGTAATTATCATCCAAATAAAGTAGAAAATGATTTTCAAATGAAAATAATTTTAATTGATGAAATACCCATTGCTCATTCACCGCGAAGATTAGCCATTTCCTAACAAATAAAAGTCAGTGAACAAATTAAAAATTGGTTTAGGGAAGGGATAATTCAACTAAGTATTTCTGAATATTTATCACAAATCATATTAGTTAAAAAGAAAGGAGATTTATTTCGATTGTGCGTTGATTCAACCGCAGATTAAATTTTAAAAAAATGATTCGAGATAGGTCCACAGTTCCAGATTTGGAAATGGTTCTAGAGTCTCTTAAGTATAAGTAAAATATTTTCAACAA
>BMAW01119250.1:87680-137550 GCA_019974015.1 Nephila pilipes
ATTCCTCAGCAGTTTTTCAGCGATATGTTTTTCATGTATTTCGAAATCTAATTGACGAAGGGATAGTTTCCATATATTTAGATGACATCGTAATTCCAGTGGCTGATGAAAAAGAAGGGTTTGAACTTTTGAAAAGTTTCATTTGAAACAGCATCGAAGTATGGTCTTGAATTAAACCTTAAAAAGTCAGTGCCTCAAAAGAAGAATAGTATTTTTAGGACATGTGGTTGAAAATGGTACGAATCGTCTTTCACCCACTAAAACTGCAGCTGTGAAAAATTCCTCCGAACCAATAACTGTAAAATAAGTTCAAGGATTTTTGGTCTTATGCGGTTTTTTCAGAAAATACATTCCTCAATTCTCCTTGATAGCGAATCCTCTAATTGACCTCCTTCATGATTCAGTCCCGTTTCAGTTTGGTTCAGGTCAGAAACAAGTATTTAATAAACTAAAAGACTGTCTGTCTCAAAATCTAGTGTAACAATTATACAGACAAGGAGCCAAATTAGAATTTAAATACCAACGCTTCAAAACATAGTCTTGCTGCAATTTTATTTCAATATGCAGGGGGAAATGAACCCAATTCACTATCTGAGTATAAAGACTAGTATACAAGTAGAGAAACTTTCTGGTTATGGATTGAAAATTTCAGCCATCATCTATAGTTTAAAAAAGTTTCGGCATTATCTATTGGGAACAAAATTTACAATTGTTACAGATTGTTCAGCATTTCTAAAAGCAATGGGGGGGGGGGGAGGGCTTATCGACAAAAATCGCGAATGGGCGCTGTTACTAGAAGATGACGATTAAAAAATTGAAACACCGTCCCAGTAAGCAAATGTCGCATGTTGACGCTGTTGGTAGAAATATTGAATGTCAATCGCAATCGATGAAGCGTCTCAAAAATTACAACATTGCAATTGTCTAACGATTTTATTAAATCTTTTACAGCTCTAATTCAACAAGGGAAAATTTATCGTTAGAAATGGTGTTCTGTATAAAATCGAAAATGGTAAAGATTTGTTGGTTGTACCCGAATCAATGCAAGTAAAAGTAATTAGAAGTGTACATACTCAAGGACATTTTTCTGCTAAAAAAACTGAGGATATTGTAAGGCGAGATTTTTATTTTCCTGACATTAAAAAGTGCGTCGTATTCTTCATATCAATTTTATTGAGCCTCTTCCGTCAACAAACAAGAGTTATAAACATATTTTTACTGTGGTGGACGAAATTTACGAAATTTTTGTGGTTTTACCCGGTGAAATCGATAACTACACAAGCAGCTGTAGAAAAAATTAAAACTTCGACAAAGCGCATTTGAAAATCCAATAAGGATAATTTTTGACTTAGGTCCAGCTTTTACATTGGAAGAATATACTGCAAAATTACTTCAGCATAGCTTCAGACACATGAAAGATTGATTCGCTGAGAGATTTGAGCAATTCAAAACAAATAAAAGTACTCTCGCGTTCTTAGTAAATCCTCTCAACAATATAAATGAAATCAACATTGAGCCATTTGGAATTGATTGTAGATCGCTTCAAATACAATTGCTGGATTTGAAAACCAAAGACTTGTGGAGTGGCAAGTTCACAGAAATCAAGAGCAAGTTGGAAGTGTTGGAGGTCGTCCGGAAATGCATGCTCATCGCACAGCACAAGTGGTAAGCTCTAAAAGAAATTCCTCGAGTTGAGGTCCTCATATTCGGCGCTTGGAATAGTCTTTCAGAATGCTACAGTGAGGTGAAGAAGTTGGGATATGGAGTGCTGACGATCTTCGGGTCGACATATTCGTGTGAGCAAGCGTTCTCTTGCATGAATGTAATAAAAAGTAAAGTTAGAAGTCAACTAACAAATAAAAATCTAGAGTCGTGCTTGAAACTTAAAACAAGTTATAAGCCAGATTTAATCAAACTTTCAAAAGGCATGCAAAGCCAATGCTCCCAATGATGTAACTATCTATATTTGTGTTTTTATATGAATAAATATTATTCTCTATTTAAAGCTGTTTATTATAAATCAAAAATCAACTATATATAAGCAAATACTATAATATTAAATTGAAAAGTTTTAGTGGCTCTTTAAAAATTGGGAAATTTTGTGAATTGCGACTTTTGGCTCTTCCGTTTTAATAGGTTGCCGACCCCTGCGCTAGGGGAAAGAAGACTTTTGAACGGAAAGACGCAATGACAAAACTGGAGTGGATATACGGAGTGTCTGCGATATCGCTACTATAAACTTTTACCGGATATGTACACGAAGCACAACCTGACTGAAATGAACTTTTCTTTCTGACCTGACTATTTCTTTCTGATAGCGGGTATTGTGATACATTGTGTTTCAGCTTCGAGCTTCCAGACAAATCTCCCACTTAAGTTTTTTTCAAGAGAGAGATTTAGGTGAATGTGGTTGTTATGCATGGCGTCGCATGTAAGTTTTTGCAATGCATTGATTCATTATTCATATTGTTCTTTTTCAATTTTGATTTGAAAAAATTGAGTATATCTTTCTGTTCACACGAATATTTTACTTAATTTCCTCTTTTGCATTTTATGGTTTTTTTTTTTTTTTTTTTTGTAATGTATGTAAATTCCATTATGATTTATAACATTTCTCTTTTAGGATTGTTTGGTACCTGTACAACATTGTTTAACCTTCACATCTGTCAAAATCAGATTCTAAATTTTAAAATGCTGTATTTCATTTTCTTATTTACTTTTCTTTCCTTGCTTTTCTTTGTTTTTCTTATTTCGGTTTCTTCTTTTCCAAGAATTGATATTTGTCTCGTTACCATTATTTATTGATTTAGTGTTCTTTCAGATATATTAAACACTTTCTTCAATGTTTTGTTGTGTAATTTTCTTTTTGCTTTTGTTCTTGGTTTTTGTCAAATAAAAAAAAATTATAAGTTTTTTTATACTTTTTCTGTATTTTAAAATAATTATTTGTATGTTTTCTTCGTAGTTTTCTTTTAAATTTTTTTTATTACTTAATGTTTGCTTCTTTATTAATTTTGGTTAATTAGTTCAAATTATTACTTTATGTTACTGAATTACCCTTTTCATTATATATATATATATATATATATATATATACTGATCCTTAAATCAAACTGTTAAAAATATATTCTTTTACATTCATTAATTTCCAGACTTGTTTTTAACTGAATACGGATGGCGTGAATTGGAAAAGTTAACAAGAATATGTATGATATCTCTTCAAAAGTTTTAGTGAAAATAATTTTGATGAAAAAGGAGAACGGAAAAAAAAATTTAGCATTCTTACGAAAATTTAAATTTTTACTATATGATGACTTTCAAATAAATGTGAAACATTATGAACAAATTTTGAAGAAAAATATCACCTGATAAAACAATTATTTGAATAAATCGAATTAATCTATTCATGTATTTGATTAATTGAATTTTAATATTTAGTAACAGAAAGTGCAATGATAGATGCATTTAAAAATATGCACTAATTAATACATACCTTTCAAATAATATACATTAAATAACGGAGATCTTTAAATGGTTGTAGTTTAGTAACAAAGCATTATAAAGAGAGGAACTACGAGTATACATCAAATTGAAGAGAAATTCTTCAGACTTCTTGCCTGTTTAATAAACTTCGTTTTCTTAGTTTTTCTGTAAACATGAAGACAGTTGTAAATTTCTTCCTACTCACAGAAGACGAAACAGCTTCAGTTATACTATCTTGATTTCACATTTGAACGAAACAACGGAATGTGTTTTTATATAACTCCAAAAATAGAATTCGATTGGGGTAAGATCTGGAAACCGCAGATGTCACTCAATCAACCCGACGCATCACAGAGGACATGTTTCTTTAAGAAAATCCAGTTATATTGAGGCAAAAATTCGGAAGAGCTCTTTCTTTTTAAAAAAAAATTGGACTTCCCAGTGTTTGGAACGCTGCTTTCTTTATAAAAAAATCCAGGAAGATATTCCCTGTTGTTTTTCCCAACGAAACAGAAGATGACAAATACTCTGTTTCTTCCAATGGTGTCCCCCACATTCACTTTTTCACTGTCTCACTGATGTTCTATAAGGGCATGTGGTCATTGTATTTTGTGATAGTTGTGTCCCAGGTGTGTGAACCCTATTTACAACTTGGCCTTTCTCTCCAAGCGGATTTCTTTCGACTATGCAAGAAGCTTGTTCGCTCTGCTGCAATCGTTTCATCAGGCACTGATGGCTGTCCCAGACTTGTTTACATCAGTAGGGAATTTTATTTTCATAGGGCAGGTGGGATTTTCATTGTACACACGACGGCAATGTATCTTCATTTGCTTCATTGTATCTCCATTTAACACGTGATCGAAGACTATACGCGAAAAACACCTGACCATTTAAAACAAAAAATCACTGAAACTATATCATCTGTCACGTCAGATGTTCTCTGCCACCCATGAGAGAAGACTTGTGGCGTATCTCTATTACCCGTCTCCACTACCATCAAAAATATTCTAATCGCAAATCTAAATTTTAACTTAATTCTAAGCACAGATAAAATAATTCGAATAATCACTCACTTTAGTTCAGGAATCTAGTCAATTACTTTTCAAAATATTATTTTTTATTTCTCTGACAAGGAGAATACTCTCTGCCAATTCAATGTCCCTTGCCACGCTTGCTAATAATTTCTATAAATCAAAGAATATTCTCATAGGAATACGATGCGAGTAATTCCACCAAGGAGTAATTCGACCAGACGTTGTCACGTCCGAGTCTCTGCTAACCACATAGACATGCAAGAAACTCCCTTGCATTATTCATGACCTTCATTTGCAATCTTCTTACTATCGTAAGCTTTTTTATATCTCAAATTCCATTCTCTGCTACTTTTATACGACTGATTATATATAAAAAAAATTAACTTATTTGTTTACAAAACTGAAGTAACTACGTTTCACTTAGTTGGAAGGAAGCAGGAAACTTAAGTATAAAGTTATACAGAAATCCGAGATGTTAGATGAGGGGAGTTTTGTGAATAGCTTGTGTTGCATTATGAATTTCTTTTTGACATCTACATGCCAACTAAAAGAGCAGACATCGAAGTCCACAGAATCGGTAAGGAACTTGGAGAGAATTTCTTCAAATTAATGTTTAGTACATGGTTATATACAATGCTTTGCTCCGAATCTGTTAAAGTTTAAAACCACATCATTATTTTTGGTCACACTGCACAGTTATTCCAAATTATATGTTCCATAAGGATAAGCAATTAAACTCGTGACAATAAGTTTTCATTTGCTTATAATAAGAAATCTATAACCATGTCTAGATTCCTGGTTTGACTCGAAATTAAAAACGCATAAATTGAATCTTTCAAAAGAATTATTTATCTGGGATGTATTAAAATTACGTTATAAATTTCAAAATTCGAAAAATTTCAATTCTTGTTTCTCGTAATTTTTAAAGTCACATTCTGAACCACTGTAAAATGTATAGAATTGAATAAATTATTTTATTGATCGAATTAAATCAAATAATCTCTTCCCAAAAATCGATTGCTTTTGTCTTATGTGATATCACATTTTTTCTTAATTCATTTCTCATTTAAAATTTTTTATCATCTCAGAAAAAAAAGATAACTTTTTCAATTCTACGAAATTAACATTATTTCAATAAAAAGAAAATTACAATTATTAATAAAATTCTAAAAATTACCCTTCCTCTTATGATATCAAATAACCATTCCAGATATTGATGTCTCTGTAAAAAATAGTTTCACTTTAATATTAATTCAAATATATTGAACTCAAATTTACGATCATTATAAAAATTATAAAATGCAAGAAAACAAGCTCTTTTTAAACAGGCATCTACACTTCTGATCATTAAAATTGCAACACCAGGGAGGGCTGACGAAAGTCAAAATCACATGAAAGGAAGAAGAGGTTAGGATATGCAAATGCTTAGTATTTCAGCGCATTTAGTCGAAGCAGGAGGGAGAAATGACATCTGTAGCACTGCATAAAAGAAAAGTTGTGCAGTGGATTTCTCATTCAGAAAGCACTTTATGAGGTCAGATTTTGCTCAGAATATCGTGTTTTGCCTCCAATAAGAAAAGTGCTTACCTGCAAGTGTCGGAATTCGATAGAGGCAGGATCGTTGCCTTACGAGACTGTGGATTCCGTAGCTATACTTCGTGGTATCACCTGTCGCGCTGGTCAAAATCCAACTACTGTCGTGCAAATATGTAATCAATGGGTTGCTGAGGGTCATACTGAATGGAATGTTGGATCTCAACGTTCTCCCATGACTAACATCCGAGAGGACAGGCATATTGTGAGGTCGGCCCTGCAAAACGGACAGCCTTATCACGGACCATTAGTCAGGAAATGTACAGGTTTGCAGCACGCATTGTAACAACTCGTACGGTGTGACGACGTTTCCAGTGGCGTGGATTGTCAGCACAGTGACCATTACTTTTACTTCCCTTGACAATTCAGCATAGAGAGAGAGACGGCGATTCTGGGGCTCCGAACGACAAACTGGATACAGAAATGGTACAATATCGTCTCTTCAGACGAGTCCTGGTTCTGCGTGCAGTATTCTGATGGCCGTATACTTGTCTATAGGCTCCGAGGTGACCACTCGTCGCCTGCTTGCATTCGATATCGACATAGGGGCCCTGCATCTGGTGTGATGGTATGTAAAGCGATTGGGTTCACGCCACGCACATCTCTAGTTCGGATCGACGGTAATTTGAAAGCAGATCGGTACATTTCTGACATCTTACGTCCGATGGTTGTGCCTAATCTTCGATGCCCGCCAAACGCCATCTTCAAGATAATGTAAGACCACATGTTGCACGTCGTGTTCTGACTTTCCTTGGTACACAGGGAATTCGATAGTTGCCCTGCCTGCACGTTTCCAGTTCTGTCACCCATTGAAAACATCTGGTCATGACTTGCTGTGAACCTGGCCAGCCATCCCTCTCCAGCTAATACAGTTGACGAAGCGTGGCATAGATTTGAAGCAGCATGCCCATTTCTGTCATCCATGCCCAGTATTACTCCATACCCGACCGGTTAAGGGTCGTTTTAGTTGCCAGGGTTAGTAGCTGTTTCTAATAATTTCGCACCTCGTTACTCCCCCCCCCCCAAACTGCTTTCAAATTTAATCATTCGTCTTCATGCTTTACTGTTTACGAACAATGAATATCTTTTTGAATTTAATTTTCTTCATGGTGTTACAATTTTAATTGCCCAGCAGTGTATCTTGACTTTCTAAAAATACCCCGAAGAGGAAAAGATATCTAATCAAAATTTGATACTCTATATGCATATAATTTTGAGATTGTTTTAATGCATAGAAGATAACTAAACATTAATTTTAAATGCTCTGAACTTTTTTAAAATGATTTCAAAATTTATTTTATTTTACGAATTTTTATTAATCGTCAGAAGAAAAGTTTAAATATTTCATAAGAATTAGTTTTCTTATTTAAATTGTTTTACTTTTTTACAATAAATAAACGTACACCCTTTTTTGTTACATTCACCAAAATTAATATTTCACCACATATTTAAACTTTTTTTCCTTGAAAAATTAAAAAGAGGTAATATTATACAATAAGCACACAAATTTGATAACAACGCATTTTATTTAAATTATTTACAACAAATCCTATAGCAGAGCGTTATAAACGTAATCAAAGACTCAAACTCAAAGCATAACTTTAAAATACTTCCAAAAATTAAATCATAAATTAAGCTTCTTAGATTTTAGGTGGCTTTTCGTCAGAGACCACTGTAGATTCAGACTTGGTGTCACTTCCGTGATCACCATTGTCTGTAGCACAAGCGAGGCTTGGGAACTTCTGGTGCAAAGCTGCTCTGTATTTAGGATGGCTGATTCCGTAGACAATTGGATTGTATACGGCGACTGCTTTGGCGAAAACGGAACCCCAGATAGTGGCCAAGGGAGTAAGGCGTTTTCCAGTGGAGAAGACACCGCTCCATGCGATACTCAAATATGGGGTCCATGCAATGAACCACAATCCAACAGTCATCATGGCTATCTGAAAGAAGCAAGACAAGAGATAAATTACTTGTTTGCTTCTTGAGCAAAAAGTAAAGATTTTAAATCTTAAATTCCAGAAAACAATTAACTTTGATTTAAACACATATTAATCGCTTATAGCAGTTAAAAACTGAAGTAAATATTATTAGAATAAAACAGAGATATTTATTCTTTTTTCCGTAATTAGAGTGTCATTCGATGAAAACTTTGAAATTAACTTTGTACCAAGGGTAAAGAATAACTTGCCTATTGTACAGTAAATGCAGTCTTTTGAACGAATTCAGCTTAGAGAAGAAGTAGATTTATGCCATTATCTCTAGTACTTGTAAAGATCAGGAAATTTATATATTATTATTATACAAAGTTGTTGGAATGTTCTCTGAGCATATCTAACAAAATTTTCTTAAATGCTACTTTAGGTAAAATCCAAGATCAAATTTCAAAAAAACTTCTGAAGTTCTCTCTAGAGTTTTAGAAAAGAGCCAAAATCATATGAAAAATACGTTATTTAAAGATATTTTATAATCTTTGAACAAAAATCATATTAAAAAGCACTCATTACGTTTCCTGAAAATTGAGAATGTTATTCGATTTCAAATATGTGAATATTTCATAGCTGAAAAAAAAGAATCTGTGTTATCATGGCTTCGATACAAGTTGTTGAAAAATTTCTTTAAAATCATCCAACTCATATTATTTCAGAAATCAGATTTATTACAATTTTGTAAATTTTTTCTTAGAATCTGTACACATTAAAAATGCTTCTAGGAAAGTGTATTAAGTTATTAAAGCAGTCATTGAAGAATACTGTCAAAGTATTCTTTTTGATTAATATTTTTATGAATAGGTTAGACAGAAAAATGTATCCAAAATGCAATAAAATTTAACCATTTTAATTCATATGACACTTCTCATTAAACTTAAAATTAATTCGTACAATCCGTCACTTCAAGATTTCAGTTTCTCCTAAATTTATAATGTTTATGCAATAATTGAGAGTGTTTGCAATAAATAATGTTATGTGTTGAAACAAACCTTGGCAAGTCTGCATTCAGCTGATTGTTTCTGCTGGTCAGAGTTGGCTCGGAGAGATGAGACATTCATCTTCTTCGCTTGCTCTCGAAGTTCTTTCTCGTGGTTGGCAACAGATCGTACGATGAAGGTGTAGTTGTAGATTAAAGTGAAAAGGGGAACAAAATAAACGAAAAAACCGTAGATGATGACGTATGAGGTGGAGCTCCAATCTTTTGTCAGGTAATCTACAGTACAGCTTGTCATGTTGCCTTCAGGTACATATCTATGATTTAAAAAAAAAAACAGCAAGAAGCTTAATATAAGATTTTCGTATTCTTCGCAATTTATAATTTCCATATTCTTAGAACATTTTGTTTTCTTTCTATACGATACATTTTCGGGAATAATTGCTGTTTTTTTATGTTTCTAATGTATATTCAATATGAAGCGCAAATTAAAAATAATACTGTTTAACTCCGTTATAAAAACAAATTCAAAATTCCACTAAGCTGTTGACAGAAACTGAACCATAATTTTTAGATTTATTTCTGATGATTATTGAATTAGCATTGGTATATTTTACTCAATAACATTTATTACAAAAAAAGAAATTCCGGTAAAAAATTATTTGTTTTAATGAAAGCTTAAATTAAATTTTTCAAAAAGTTTAGATTATATCTATACATATATATGAACATAGAAACAACATCCATTGAATATTATTTAATTTTAATTTTTTTGACATCAAACTTATCAATTTTCCTATTGATAACCTTTCGTCATAAGACATGATGTAAGAGAAATAACAAAGATCTTAAATAAATGCTACCGTTAAGATGATTTCATTTTGTACTCAAAACATTTTTACAAGAAAAAGATAAGAAAAAGAATTTAGCATTTTAGGTATTAAACACTTTCAAAGTAAAGAAATTTTACATCAAATGCATGTTTTCATTTTCTTTCGTACCTGTTCCATCCGAAGAACGGGAGCAGAGTCCAAGCGGCGGACCAAACCCATACGAGGAGGATCTGTATGGTCGCTTTCTTGGATGTTAGAGGATCTGCCGACATGCCTCTGACGATGACGTTGTAGCGGTCAAATGCAATCATCACCATAGTCCAGATGGAGACGCATCCAAAGAGACTGCCAGCCATCCCGTAGATTTCGCACATCAATGGACCGAGGATCCACGTTTCGGCGAAACAATTAGCGGCCATAGTGGGCATCATGAAGGCCATCATGCAGAAATCCGAGAAGGCGAGATTTACGATCAACATGTTTGTCGGTGTCTTGAGGCTCTAAAAGAATTAAATCACAAGTTTGTACTTTTTATTGCAAATTGACGCTCGAATAAGAATTCCTTAATCGCCAGAAATTTTTAACATATTTATCGTTAATTTCAGATACATTATGTTCAAAGAGTTTAAGTTTTGAGACATGGAAAATAATATAAAAATATCATGTCCTTTGAAATGAATCAAATAGTATTCTACGGTTTGTTTTTATCAGAATTTATTGATTCGTTGCGTTCTGATGAAAAAGGTTATTTTTTAATCATTATTTTTAAAATAGTAATCAAACTTTCTGTTTTTAAACTAATTCATTATTTTAGTTACAAACTTGTACATTTAAGAATAACAATTCTCCATGGGATTGGTTCTTTAAATAAAGAATTTTTAACTTCACTCAACTTTATATATATATAAATATAAATCCATATCTTACATTACAGAATTTGTTGCAAACAAAGAAATTTTCTTGTGATTAATTGTAAAAAGTTGCATTCAAAATTAATTTCTACAAAAGGCATATTATTACGAAATTTTAAAGTTAGAGACTTGAAAAAACTCCTTAAAGGAATTATTACAAAAAGTGAAGTTATGAAAATTGAATACAAGTCTTAACATTAAAATACATTTCAAGCAAAATTGCATAAATAATCTACATTGCACTAACCTTGGTTGATGTCATGAGATAGATAACCATCCCGTTACCGATGACACTGACGATTCCCAAGATGATCATGGCGAGTCCTAGCAGACTGTGCCACAGAGGGTTCATCGGTGGGAATTGGTACCAGTGCTCGTGGATCATGTGCAAGATTTCACTAGGCACACTGTCGACAACGGTGGCATTCCTCTGGTAAGGAAAGAATGCACCGTCGTAAGGCACTGGGGCACCAAGGTTTGCAGGAGCTCCAAGCATTCCGCGAGGAGCCATGAAGGCACTGTTTAAAGCCTGAACAGACATGACTGAGGAAGGTAAATCGATGCTGAAATGTCAATAACAATTTCATTAGGACCTTAGAGAAACAGATTTATTGACAATAAATAATTTGATTAAGATATTAGTTATTATGTTTACCAACAATTCAATTTCTTTTTTTTTTTTTTTTTGTCTCTTGAATCAATCTCATTGATGACCACGATCCAAAAGTTTATACAATACTGTTTCTCGCATATGAGATCTTAGATAAAATATTCATAGTGATGATAATGTTAAAATCAGCATAGAACAATGATAGATATATTCTCTTCAGAAAAAAAAATATTTTTGTAAATCATTTAACTCGGCCATATTTAGCTGCAACCGATCTTTTTATGAGTGGCCTGGTCATGCCCCATCTCACTAAGAAATTCAATAATTCTAGATCAATACATTAAAAATTTAGCTGGAAAATAATCTGTCTCCCGGCAAAGAAGGCGTGTTCCCCGTCGATATGACGAACCTATAGTTATCAGGTCAATTCTGCCCGCTCCGAATCTGCAGGTACACCATGTTGATTTTTGTTTAGTTGTCGATATTGAGTAAGTATAAATTGTGAAGGTTTTTTTCCCTAATTTTTATTATAACGATTAGACATGACAAATAACAGTGAAGTAGCGAACCTTTTTATGATGAAACTCTTATTTTTTTTAATTACTCCTCATGTTAGTGGTGTCTTCAAAGCGTAAAATGTCCGACGAAAATCGATTGTTCCAAGACGATTGGGAAGCTAATTAGTTTATTGTGCAAAAAAAAATATCGTTTAGCAACTAGTTTGAACTGTTACGAATGTATCATATTAAAAAATATGTAAAGTATTTGCACCAGCATCAAAATGTGACATCGGTGGAAATAAAAGGCATCGAGTCTTTTTTACCACCAATCCAGTGGTAACAAATGCATCGTATAAAATTTGTTATATTTCTAATAAACTCATGAAAACATTTACTGATGCAAAATTTTTGAATGAATATTTTATAAATGCTGCTTATTCAGTTCTAAAAATCAAATAATTTCAGAATTTAAAAAAAATCCAACTCTCATATTTTACCTATGTTAGGCGTATTGAAGTTGTCGCACAACGTATTTGTGATAATGTAATTGAAGTTTTAAGTACTGAAAGTTTTTTAGCTTTGCACGGATACTTTAGCAATATCACAATGCTCGGTTTTTGTTACATACTATACTGAACTTGATTCAATATTCGCGAAGAATTTTTGAAATCTCTTGCAATGAAAACCCAAAACCAAAGGCATAGATTATCCCGAAATCATATGAACTTTTCTAGAACAGAACAATATAGATATTTAAAAAAAATGTTTCCTCGTGTACCGATGGCTGTTCTTCAGTGACTGGATTTGAAAAGGGATTTATTTCCTTTCTGAAACAGAAATATTTATTTGACAAATCTAACATCGTTTCTCTGCATTATTTACCAGAAAAATATGGCTTCACCTACTACTAATTCTGAAACTGTCATGAAAACTGTTGTAGGTATAGTGAATTATATCCGGAGCTCACGAGAATTGAATCATCGAAATTCAGAAGTCTTTTGGAGGAAGGAAGGAGTCAATATGGTAACGTTCTTTCACATATGTCGCCTTAGTAGAGGAAAAGTTTTATAAATATTTGTCATTGTGAAAAGAAGTAATGTTTTTAGAGCAAAACAATAAAAATTACAGTGAATTAAATAGGATGGATAAATGGTATATTTATACTTTCTATGTGACATTACAGATAAACTTAACAGTCTTAAAAGTGGTTTACAAGATGAACATAAAATAACTTTCCAGAGGGTGGATAAAATATTTGCTTTGAAAGGAAAATTAAATATTTAATATACAAAATCACATATTGTACAATTTTCAAACCATGACAAGGGCTAAACAGAATGGTACTGATATTTCTCCAGAAAACTGTAAAAAAAATTTCAAATTGTACAACTTCTTTATTCGAAGAATTTAAAAGTAGATTTCAGTATCATAGGAAAATCGAGAACATGCTCTTAAAAATTCCCTCGCTCTTGAAACCAGCAATAAAATCAAATTGGCTGGTGTATTGGAATGTTAATTCCACAGAGCCTTTTGTTCAATTTATTGATTTGAAGAACAGTAACCAACTGGAAGTTATTTTGAAAGAAGGGATGAGGAACAGCAGTTTGTCGAATTTTGTTAAATAGCGCCCGAACAATGTAAGATTCTACAGAAGTGAGCCACAAAATTTTGCTTATGTTGTGCATGTCTGTGTGAATCGTTGTATTCCAAAATGAAATTTACAAAGATTAAATATGGAAATCGGGTTACTGATTTTTATTTGAATGACGTTTTAAGAATTAAATATAACACTTACATCCCTCATTTATTTGAGATTGCTAAAAAGATTTCCAGGGATCAAAAGTGTGGTTAGTTTTATTGTTTGATAAATAGATACTCGTAATTATAACATTGTTTCATTAATTATTATATAGCGACTGTACACGCCACTAGATGGCGCTTTCGGGAGTCGAAAGATTTTCATATTTTTTATTTGTATCAGAGAGAGAGAGCCAGAGCGCTGTAACGAAGAGTAAGACGGAACGCCGTCGGTCAATAAATAGAATTTGTGAAAAAAAAGTGATTATTGCGTTCTATATACATCTTCATGTCTTTATGCCTCTACAAGTGGTCCGTCGAACCGGAGTTGAGGAGTTCAAGAATTGGTTCAAGTGGTAACTTTCGATTTTGGTAATTTTGAAATTCCATTAAAGGAATTACAATCCACTTTACAAGAGGTAATAAATAACTTTTGAAGGACGCAAAAACTTCCAAACGAAAGCTACGTTCAATTTTCGTCGAGATTAAGCGCAGCATTTCATTATTATTGCGAATTAATAAAAGTAAGCGATTTCAAGGGAGTGTGTGAATTAATGGTTTCCGACAAAATATTTAACTCATTAGATCGTGAACTTCAAATACACATAGGTGTAAAGCAGGGCAAATCCTGATTTGTACCACGAGAGTTATTGAGATGCAGTGATATTTATTTATCATTTGTGTAAATAACTTCAATGCATCTGAGGCCTGACAAAAAAAAAAAAGGCTGAGTATGGCTGATTTAAGTAAATAATATTAAACACAAGGATCCCAAAAATTTAGAAACTTACTCCTTTTTTGTGTAAAAAATCTTTAATAAGCAAATTTTAAAAGTGATGTCATAAACAGGGAACATAAAAGTCAATGCGACATCTCAGCGTTTAAATTCAAAATCCGAAAGCTAAAGACAGATTACTCCTGACGAAGTTACTGAATTATGGAAATCAATATTGGAAGACAAGTTTATTTTCGATGTTGTATGAATATCAAATAACATCAAAAGAAGAAAAATAAGAGGCAACATTTCTTCTTGGAAGACAGAGAGAGACTAATAGAAAGGACGACATAAAAATTCAGTAGATGGCGGCTTCTCAAAAAAATGTCCATGCGACAAGCTCAGAGTGTAATAGGTGCTCATGTCTTGGAAGAATATAATTCTCAGAAGAATATTAGTTTGTAAAACACTAGTATATCGAACTGTAAATCAACCGTGTTTTTAAAACCATACTATTTGTCTGAAAGAATTTGAGAGATCTTGTAATAGTAAGTCCTACGGCGACAAATGGTATTCGATCACCCTCACTGCCGAAAAGAAATAGAACCTTGTCAGACTCGATGGCTAGATTAATTATAGACACGATCTGTGAAAAGAACCGCGTTATTTTTTCAGCCTACAGGAAGGCTGTGACGGAGTCTGGGTTTGAGGGTTATTTGCCTTCAAAAGACAGGAATCCTTACAATTCCTCGGCAGTCGTCAAACATCAGATGATTATGTATGCACATTAGGGAATGGTTTGCTACCATTTTCTGAAATATTAACCGGTTTCAGTGGCAATTTCAACAGGATAACGCCTACAATCTTATGTCAAACGCAATGAATCAGTTGTATTAAATGTGGTTATAATTTTAATAACATATGAGCGGTTTCAAATAATTCCATTTAATCATCATCTTTTCTGAATTTCAGCTTTTGTTTCTAATATAATGTTTGAATTAAATTAGAACAAGAATTGAATTTTTCGAAAATATAATGGCTTTCTCTTAATTAATTTTGAAAACTGCCTTTCTTTGTAAGTGTTTCTTTCTTTTCTTTTTCATAAATCAAAGTTTTCAAAAAACTAATAAATATATTTAAGGAAATAAAATGATTCAAATCTCATCGATGTTAATTTTTTTTTATTTTGTAATTGTACATAATTATTCCCAAGTTTTTTAAATGTTGAGTTATTATTTAATTGTAAAGCATACGTGTGCGTGCGAAAAGGATATATTATTTTTTTTAATTTCATAAATTTAAGGATTAATCATTGATTTTACTTCGAAATATAAAGCCTTTTACAGACTCAATTGATTTTAATATTTAAACCTTTTATTCTGAATAAATTTAGGAATAAAGCCTCCAATACTTTGATTTTATAAATTTAGTAATAAAGCATTTAATTCTTGAATAGTTTTAAATATTTTTACTTTTAATTCCTTTTAAAAGTCTCAGGTAAAAAATTTAATTTGTTTAGAAAAGAGATTGATCATAATCGCAATTTTATTCAGAATATTTTTACTATTCCTTATTAGGGTATCCAGTCATCTGATTATATATCAGTATTAAGACATTGCAAATATGTGCATATTAAAATCAAAAGACAATATAATCAGTTATGAGAAAGTCACAGAAATATTGAAAGTATATTTCATAACATTTAACAACTATTTGCATATCTTCAAACTGTTTTAAACTGGAATAGAATCATGTTATTTAAAGACTAATAGAAAATAGTTTTTTTTATATCATTAACAAAAGTTTGTCTTCATTGGAAACGCATTTTTGTTCAAATATTGACTGGCAGTCGTCAAGTAACTAGAAATTAATCAGAAGAATGTCACGTTTAGAAAGCTTTCAAAATGACCAGAAACTATTGCAAGAAGTATGAGTGGCTTAATCTATTTGTAATAATGCATCAAAAAGTCCTTGCATTTCGAAATGTTAACACTACAGAATGAACATTCACAGTAATTCTTGTTAAGCTATTAACTTTTAGGTAATTTTTGTTGTCTAATTTAATTTACAACAATGAGGTTCATTTCTAGTAATCTATTAAGAACTTGTAACACATTGCAAACCAAAGAAAGCTTTAATGGGTTAATTATAAGCATCAGATTTGTATAATTTCACATTGTAAAAAGCTTTTAGCCTTTGAAAGAATTGTTATAGACAGACATAATGAAGAAATAGTTGTGAATATTATAAAAAAAAAGTAGCCAAAACATCATACCTTAAACTCGGATAATTGCGATCCACAAGAGTCACCCGCAGGGAAAAGAGCGCTGTGAATCTCTTGCAGAAGTTGCTAGCCAACAGAACCACAAGGAACCGCTTTGCTTTGCACGAATGCGATCTTTCATTGTCTTCGGGTTCCTTTTATACCGTAAGATAGACTTTCTTTGAAAATGTTAAATGGATTAGCACTTATTTGGTTTCCTTTCTTCTAAGGTACAAATGAGATTATGATACAAATGTAATTTTGTACAGTAAGTTGAGGAGGGTTTGTGTTGGTTCAATACAAATTATCTATTGCGTATCGATTTATTATATGGTTTAAGTTACACACGGGCAAAGTCGTATATAACTTTTAAAAAATTCGCAACTAACTTTCTGCTGTCCATTAGAAGACACCTCT
Organism: Nephila pilipes; assembly: GCA_019974015.1. Lineage (NCBI taxonomy): Eukaryota > Metazoa > Arthropoda > Arachnida > Araneae > Nephilidae > Nephila > Nephila pilipes. The sequence goes on from BMAW01119250.1 coordinate 104,762, forward strand.
CATTATTGGGATAATCAGTATGGAATTATAACGAGAGTGGCTACAAACCCACCCTCTGGCTCATCGGACGTCTCGGGAAGGAGAAAGAACTTTAATTCTTAAAAGATCTTGTAGTATTCGTTTTAGCAGTAGGCTGTTTATTTTCCTATGTTAGGGAACCTGAAGCAATATCCAAAACACACAAAAGCTCTCGATTTGTACGCTGTGCACGAATGACTTTTAGTAATATGCCTCTCTCTCAGCGGTGAAACTGGAGAAGTGTCCGTATTTCTGAAAATTATGAGTACAGAGTCGCTATTGTTTTTTGAATTTCGCTTCATTTCTATTAGTTTCCAAATGTTTTTCGTGAGTGCGAATCTCTTAAAGTAAGGAGTGATTTCAGAAACATAGTTGTTGTTTTCAACAAGGCCACGAAATATTTCGCTATATCGTCGACAATCATCAGTTCTCTTCAAGACAGCAGGAAAACAGTATTACAAACGACAGTATTCTTAGTTAATAACTAAGAGCTTCGAATTGAAGTTGTCATGGTCTTCTACAAGGATAGATAGATAAATTTTGGAATCTTTATTTCTTAAGTCTACTCGATTAGATTGCAGAAGGCAAACTGATGTTTAATTTTGTTTGATATTGAGAACTTAGGAAATTTATTGAAGTACCGAGCTAGTAAAAGCTGTGCTGTATCGTAGATGAGGATTCGTCGTGACAAACTATAGCCTCTTGAATACTTTTTATTGGAGCTGTGGCTCAATCTCGTGCAGTGGTTAAGCAATGAGGGATAACTCAACCCATCTCTTAGTACAGTTATCCATTGTTTTCCTTGCTTCAATTCATGATAATGGTCTGATAAAATGTATAAATATTATCTCTAATCATTATATATGAATCTAAAAGAGCCTTGTAATGGTTGCCTTCAGGGTATTTTTTTCACATATTCTGAGTTACACTTTTTCATATAATCCTATAATAACATCTCAAATTTCTTTGAAATATTCCTACTTCTCTATAATGTCGAATCATTATGGTGCTTTTACATAATAGATTCACTCTCATTAAACATCATTATTAGCTGAGCTTCTTCTGGGTCAGTGTTTAGTATATATTGGTAGTGAAGACCTTGGATCATCAAAATTCCTTGTTCAGTTCAGTTCGCATATTTTTCTCTTTCCTGCGAGGATTCCTTCTTATGATTTTTTTTTAATTATCATCTTTAAGGTGAATTTGACAGACAGCTCAGCTACGACTATTTTTAAAACCTCACAAGGAGAAGTTTTCTCTTCGCAGGCAAAACGGGAAAGCATGTCAGCAATAACATTTGACTTTTCATTGTTGTACAGTACTTTCAAGTGGAAAAATTGAATTTTAAGTACCATTTATCAAGTGGTTCGGTTACAGATTTGATGTTAAAAAGGTATCTCAGAGGTTGCATTGAATGCCACACACTCCCCCCAGTAACTACGAAGTTTCTTGAATCCTCAGACGACAATAATGACTTGCTTCATCATAAAATAGTTCCGTTCAGCTTGAGTAAGCAAATGGATAGTATATTCTATAGAATGTTTAAATTGCCTTATACTTTGAAGTAATATTGTTTCAAAGGCATACATGTTCGAGTCTATGCGAAGAACATATAGTTTTGTTCCATCAGCTCATTTCAGCATGGGAGGTGTTATGAGGCAGTTTTTGAGAGTTTCAGATGCTTTTTACTGGTTGAATTTCCATCCGCATTGGACTTTCTTCTATGTTACAATAATAAAGGACATGATACTTCTACAAAGTTTTGAATATATCTTCGAAACCAGGAACAAGTTTGAAGGAAGTATTGTACTTCCTTAATATTATTGGAAGGAGTAATTTCTGGATTGAGGAAACCTTTTTTTTCCGATATCAATGCGATTTCTTCTTGTGAACATATGGCACTATCCATTCCATTCAAATAACTTTTCTTGAAAGCTAATATCTACAATAGTTGTAAATATGTCTGTTTTTTTAAATGAGTACAACGACTAGTGTCATATCGATAATTATGTTATTAAAGTTCAGGTCATGTTTTTTTGAGAAAGTGTTACAGATTCTCTTCAGTCACTAAATATGTATCACAAGTATCAGCACATACCTCATTTGTGTGTAACAAATGGATATTTCTTTAATGACATCTCATCGAAAGAAACTAAAAGTTCGTATGATTGAGACTGGTAGATATAACATTTTCTTTTTGCATTGTTGGATTGTACGTGTGGCATTTGGTTGTTAATGACTGGAGCTCCACAGTCGTAACAAATTAGAGAGGTTCTTTCCTCTTAAGGTCCGTCAGTGTTCATGGAGTCCCACATATTTTGACTAATGACTTCCGAGTTCTTGCCTACTTGATTGGAGATCCCAGACAGATGATGTCGGTCTTATTTGGGTTCACATTACGACTTCAGGTCATTGGGATGATAATTAACTCTTTGATTATTGGGTATTTATATTTATTTTAATTTCTAATGAAACTTTTTATTAGCATCTGTGCTTGACACTTTGGGATGCTTTCTTTTCTGTTCATAGATTGTCATAGGTATCTATTTTCTCAACTAGATTATAAGGGGGACTCAGTCATACTATACGTCCAAAAGACTGTCTAATTTCTAAAAGGATTATTTTTTCTTTAAGAATTATTAAGGTTTTATCAAAACCCTGAAATTTAATTCTGCTAACGAACTTTCAAAATAGATACGGAGTCTTAAGTAAAAAAAAAATTCCATTCTTTGCCATCAGATTTTCTATTAATAACAAGGTAGAGACTAATTTCTCAGATTTTTTGATTGACTGATTGTTTACTAACTTCGCATTTAGAAGCATCACGGGGCTGTTGGCGACGAACCTAGTAATTTTGAGTCTACATCAAGTACCGTCTACGACACCCGAGCTCCAGAGCCTCCCTCTCCAAACTTGCACACAACACCAATTGAAGGACATGGGATCACGGCATATTTAGTGTACATCATCCCCACTTCATGGTGTATCTTCTGTGTCACCTAAGCTCAAACCCACAACTCGACGGAAACGACACCGGACATTTGTTCGACCATGACCAAAGTGCTACCGCCGTCAACATTCAGTTTAAACCTCTGTATATCATCTTATTTGAGAATTAACTTCTTAATATAAACAGTTTGTCGATTCCCAATTGCATTATTATTATCAGCATACTGTTATACAAGGTTTTGAGCTCCTACTTTCAAACGAAGTGTTTCATACTCAAATTAATATTGTCATTCTGTTTCCTTGAAGAGTCTTTCCATGTCTTTTGTTTCTTCTCAAGAAATTCTATCTTCTTATTCTGCTTTCTCTAACCACTTCTGGATTATAATTTTAAGGTAATAACAGCAAAAAGTTTCATCAGATTTACCAGATTTAGTGATGAAATCTTTTATTTAAGTAACACGGGAGTTACTTAGCACTTTTATTTCCAAATCTGTAGCCAAAACAAGATCAGATATTTTTCCAATGCCAAAGAACATCATTGCAATAATCAATGTGATGTTCGAAAGATAATAGTTAATTCAGTAAGAAATTTACTTACTAATCACTTAATTATTTCTTAAGTTCATTAACATGCGCACACTTCTTCCTTTTCAATTCAACAAATACTAAACAATACAAAACTCGTACCAGAGTTATTGAGGATTTGGTTTCTGATTTTAGGTGAAATTAACTTTTTTGCCGGATACGATCCACAGAAAAAATTATTTCCACAATGGAAGCTGAAAGAAAAGGAATTGAGAAAAGGCTCAAGCGAAATTTTTTTTTTTTTTTAATAATCTTTCTACAGTCGAGTGCCGATTATTGCAGGGGTAATGTTTGATTCAATAAAAAATAGCTTTAGAGTAACAATAATTGATTAATTGGCTTAAGTTACATATAGAGACAACATACAAAACTTCATAATAATTAATTATTTTATAAAATAAAATGATTAAACATTGTAAACAGCTTGACCGATCTACATTTTACTCATAAAGTTTACATGCGTCTTTGACAAGCTTTTCTTTAATATAGGTAAGTTTGTTTTTAAAGTCTACATTGTGTAAAGGAGTATGATAACTAAAGGTGCTTTCATAAATATCCCAGCCTTTTAAATCATTTGTTGAAAATACGGGATCAATGATTGATCAATCTCATGTTTTACAATATTGAAATTTGTTCCAAGTTCTATCTCTCTACGTTCTTTGGAACTATCTGTATTCGTACCCAATTTGCAATCATCTACAAAGGTTGTAATATATTCGTCATATAAATAACATAAAATTTTAAAATAGTAAAGAAAGTAACTCAAACACTTAGCTCAAATAACATGATGATCATAACGAAAACCGATCAAGGCTCACGACGCCAATAAAATAACGTAACGTCAGTACCATAATCGTAATATTACCATAAGTTATAAGATTAAGATAAAACAAAAATGGTCTAAAACGTCGATGATCTACTCTCCCCTTAACAATATTCATAAATTTTATAGCTACTTATAGGTAATAAAGGGACACATTTACAATAAAAACGAACCAGTCATTTGCTTGTCCTGTATTGAGTACTTCGGCTTTTTGCTAAAAGGCGCCTCTGCTGCCAGGGACTGTTAGTAAAGAACTTTTAGAACAAGAGAGGATAGGATACCTGATACCTTTGACGTAAGAAATTCTAGTAGCCTTCCCTCTTTGTCGAGAAAAGGAATGTCAGTCTCTAATATAATGAGAGAGGACATGTCCTGATGAGTGAAAAGTAGGAGCAGAAACGAACTCCGAGACAGACTGCAAAGAGTAAATAATTCATGTTATTCGTACAGACTGGGTCTTTATTGAGTCCTGCAATGACACCTGGAAAGTTATCAAGTAAAAGAAAAAGTAAGAAAGAAAAAAGGCATCTCACATAAAAACAGGACTTACAGAGGCTATGGCTTAGAAATTTTGAATTGTGTGGCCCTCGAGAATTTTAATGAACTATATTTGTAAAGTTTCGGAAGATATTTGGTTATTTATGTAGTGGTACTATAGTTAACGACTGCCTGAATCAAATAAGTACTTGTTCAGTGAGTTTTTGCAAACAAAAATTATTTTTGATGACAAGCAGGCTTTATAACCTTAGCTGTCAGTGTTGGAGATTTAATGTAATGTAAAATTTTGTTAGGAAATGAAATCCAAATAAATTTAAAGTTATTTATGGAGAACAACAGTTAGAGTTCACAACAATCATATAGTGGCGAGTACCAATCCGGTAGACTCTTTACTCTCAGTATGATGTAGAAGTCTTGAATTTTTTTAATATTAAAGCAAACTTATTAAAAATGAGCTTTAATGCAAATATGAGTTTAAAAAAAGAAGAAAAAAAACATGAATGAAAGGAAAGGAAAGAGGATAAAAAAGTGAATTAATTATTTTCAAGGAGGATGAGGTTTTTTTAAGATAAATAAATCTTACAATAAAATAAGTAGATTTTTTTTACTTATTTTATTGTAAGATAAGATTATAAAATTTTTATGCCATTTTTTTAATATCATTTTAACCCTCCTTCTCCAATCCCTTATATAGATAGACTATGTCTAATCTCAGTAAGAAGAGAGTATTATTTTAAATGATTTTTATTATTATTATTGTAAAAATGCAAAAGTAATAAATACAATATTATTTGAACTTTTTTTGTTGATATAAAAGCAGAAGAAGGAAGGGAAAGGTAAAAATGGTTCTTATTTAGCTGGGTGTACAACCAATGGTCAGCAAACTAGTTCAACAGATGGGAGGTAGGAATGGCAACTGGGTAAGTAAACAGCTGATGATGAGGTCTTGGAGTGAGATAATAGACTGAAAGAGGCTATTGAAGGAATTATGAAGGATTTAATTAAAGAGGTCTGAGTTAGACTGTAAAGTGTTATGGGGGAATTGGATAGAAATAAATATTGCAAGATTGGTAGGGTAAGGCATGGGTTCCATTATTGTCAGCAAAAATTAGCTCGGCCCTTATTAGTGGGTTAGTATGATTTGTTAGTCTAATATAAAATCTTCTAGAGATAGTTGGTGTGTTTAATAGGAGGGATATTGAGATCCTTGTGTATGACAGAATTTCAAGATGAGTTAGTAATCATACAAGAAATTTTATTTTGAAGGACCTGAATTTTTTTAATGTGGGTAGGTGCGGCATGGCCTCAAGTGGGGGAAGCATAGAATAGGATAGGGCGGATTACTTATTCATAAAGAAGGACTTATTCATAGCAAGAGCTTTAGTTTTATTAGTGTTTGAAACAATCCTCCAGAGTGTCATCCAGTCCTCCATTTGTTTTAGATGATTTTGTAATTTATCTATTACGTTGATATGATGTTTTCCTTGGGTGAGGATTGCTGCGTCATCTGCGAATAAACAGAGGCTATTATAGGAACCCTGAGAGAAATGATATGTGTACAAATTATAGCAAGTTGGAGAAATTACAGATCCTTGAGGTTGGCCGGCTTGTATATGGCATACTGTAGAAAGAGTATTATTAAGTTTAATTTAAAATGTTCTATTTTTAAAGTAGTTATTTTAGATGACTATTATGTTGGAGGTAATTTAATTTGATTATTTTGAAGATCAATCCGTATTACCAGAGGCGGTCGAAAGCGTTTTGTATGTTGAGGAAGATACCCCCAGAGATTTGTTTGGAATTAAATCCTTCAGTAATGGCATTTACAACCCGTAGTTGTTGATGGACAGTGCTGTGCTTAGTAAGGAAGCCAAATTGTGAATCTGGAAGAATAATATTAGTGGAAACATGAGTGAGTACTCTGGTTAGCAGGATTCTTTCAAAGATTTTTGAAATAGAATTGAGTAGGCTGAAAGGTCGATAGTTGGGGGAAATGGAGTGGTTTTGGCAGGGTTTCGGGAAGAGAATAATTGTTGCATGTTTCCCTTTTTGTGGAAATTGGGCAAACATGAGACATTTACTAAAAATTTTAGTGAGGTCAGTAAGTGCAATGGGGAGAAGGAATTTAAAGGCTTAATTGTGAATGTCAACCTCTCCGGGGGCTTTCTTTCTATTCAACTTTTTTTTATTATTGTAGCTATTTAAGAGGGAGATGTGGAAGGGGGAATTAAAATTGGTATGGGCTTCAAAATAATTTTGAACTGTTGGTTCTAGGGTTTTTTTTTTTTTTTCTTTCCAATATGATCATCAACATATGGAGTTGGATTTTCCAGGAATGAGGATTCAAAATAATGGGCAAGCAGACCAGGTTTTTCATTATCAGAGAATACCATATTGCCTATTAATGAGGGGATATTGTAATATTTATTAGAAATTTTTTTGTTCGTATTAAAAAGGGAGTTATCTTCGTTATTAAGCCTGAAGAGTAGGTCTAACCATTTTTTTAAAGGTATTGATTTCCTTTTTAATGTGCTTTTTGAGGTTATTAATTATGGATTTCAAAGGAGGGTATCTAGTGTTTAGCCATTCGTTTTGTACCTATTTTTCCCTTTAATTAGGTTTCTGGTATGAGGGGGGAGTCTAAGTTGGATGGAACTGGTATTACTCGCATAGTTAATTGCATTTTTTATATTAGTAGTAAAGGATGTTATTGATTGGTCTAGATCAGAGATATTATTAATAATGAGGTTAGCTTTTGTGATATTAAACAGAATTTCTTGATAGCGGAACCAATTAGTAGTTGTTAGAGTGCGAGGGGGATAGGGAAAAGTTTATTGAAAGAGATGTCCTTTAGTATAGGGTTATGGTATCTAATTAGCTCATTATATAACACTTTTGATATTGTATAATGGAACGTTTTTGAGGATAGCAAAATCTATTACAGAGTAAGTATTGCTATTGTAAGGAAAGTGAGTTATTTGTAAGTTATTAGTGTTACACATAGCATGAATAATTTTACCTGATCTGTTTGCCCTGCCTCTGTTTCAGATTGGATGTTTTGCATTAAAGTCGTCTATTAAAATTCCAATGGGTTTGTCTGAGAAGATATTAATTAGATCGTTATGGTTGATGAGATTACTGGGGGGATGGTAAATAGTAGAAACTGTGAAGTATTGGTTGTCTTTGGCATTGATATGGATGGTAGTATTTTCACAGGTGAATGTATTTTTAATGACCATAGGATGATGAATGCTATTTTGAATTAATATTGTAACGCCTCCGCCACGTTGGATTGATCTGTCAGTACGGTATATTGTAATTTTGAATTTTAAATTTTTCAGAGAGTTTTAGGTGAGTTTCTTGGACTCTTAGGATATTAGGGTTGTAATCATCTATGAAAATTTAGATTTATATTTTTGATTTAATGCCATTTGTATTCCAGCTCATAATCAGAAGAGATTAGGGTAGTTTATTTAACATATTAAATTTTAGAATCAGAGAGACATCATACTGCTAATTACATAGAATGATTTTTGAATTTTGGAACATAAATCAAGTTTATTATCAGCGAATATTTGTCCTATTGATTTAAATTGTTGGTAGGTTTCCATTATATTATCAAATTTGAAGTTTTTGAGAAAAGTTTTAATTTCATTAACGAAGGGAAAACTTGAAGGTTGTCTGTCATTGGCGAGTGTGGTGGTTTGGTCGCTTTGGCTATTGTTGCTTTTGGCATTTTTACGTCATTCTTTCCCTGTAGTTTGTGGTTGGTGGGAAGGATGGAGGGTTTGAAATTCCTAGGATTTTGGGGGCTACCAGAGTAATTCATAGTATGATCTCCATCACAATTACAGCATTTGGGAGGGCTTTCGGGAGTTTTGGTGCAGCTATGAGTTGGAAGATTATCTCCACATTTCCTGGTGCAGAATCTAGAGCGGTAAAATTAACTTTGATGGCGATAGCAGTAATTGGGTGTTTTTCTTTTATGGAAAGGCTCAATTTTGACTGAAAGGTATCTAATATTATCGATTTTAAATTTTTTTTCTTTTTTGTTTTCTGTTTTTGGAAGTGTAACAAAAAATAGGGAAGAGGCTGGTTATTATTATTATTGTTCCATTTAGAGTATCAAAATCAGAAGAATATCAATACTCGCTGTTTTTGTTGTCATTTACTAAATGAAAGATCTTTTCTTTCATTTAAACACAAACGTTTATTCACAACTCTGATAAGTATACTATTTCGTTTTAAATCACAAAATAACTCTTTAAAGTAAAAATGGCGTAAAATTACTCGTAAATTTCTCGAAAAAAAAAACATAAAAATATTACTCAAAACCCCTTTCTGCGTACTCTAACAAGAACGAGAACAAAAACTCAACTGTTGCCATTCGCAACTACAAAACTACTAAAAAACAAAGATACTAATCAGGTAGAGTGTGAATTCGACAATTATTATTGAATTTTAAGTTATTGAATTCATTGACTATTAGATTATATTCAGATAATTCATGAATTATTTCAGCATGGGAATAATTAATTGGGAGGCTTTTAATTATACATTTAAGGATTCTACCATTAGGTAATTCAAATATGTGAGCTTCTAAATTTCTCTCTTGAACATGTTTTTGTATTGTTCTGAATGCTTCAGCTATAAGTGGGAGGATTTTTAAACTACTTCTTTTGAAGTCTCCTTTTAGCTCGCATTTTGTCAGTTCCGTCATATTTTCGAGAGTTGCTTTCGGGTCGTCAATATTAGCTAAGATGGTTGAGAGAGGTGGGGGTTAGCTTCCTCTTTCAATACATCGACGAAGTTTAGATCGTATTCATCAGTACCATTATTATTCTTATTTCTACTAACTGCTTGAGAAGTGATATCGCCTATATCAGAGATAAATCATCATTGCTCTCGATGTCTGAATCTTCCTCAAGGAGCTCAAAGTATGTGTTGTTCAATGGAAGTTGAATTTCCTGGTTTTTTTTAAAAAAAAAAAAATTGAATTCGTATCTCTAAAACTTTTTTTTGGAGAACTTTACTTTTTTTTTTTTTTTTTTTTTTTTTTTACTTCAAGAAAATCGCTGTCTTTACTTACATTATTGGTGGTAGGAGTGGATTTTAGGATAAAGGGAGGATATTTGTAAATGACCTTTCTGATACTTATGATACATTTCAGAGTCAATTCTAAGAATGGGATGAAGGAATTTCGCCTGAATTCCGGGAATCGGATGTTATTGTTGAAAGAATATAATATGGGAAGGATTCTACCTCACGTGTGCTGCAGAGTTTCATATCAGTCTAGCATTGTGTGACTAGGCGGTGGTTGAAATGAGCGCTTGTGAACGTGTACAGTAAAGACTAAGGGATCTCCTTACAAGTTTTGAAACGGACATTGGATTCAACGTCTTTGATTTCAAAATAGAATAATTTTTGTAGAGTGATCACGGGACTGACTTAGAGAGACCAAGAAATTTATACATGCGAGGATTTTGAGCTGCATTCGTTGATTTAAGAACAATTTTTTCCAAGAAAAGATAGAAATGTTTGACTAAAAAAAAGCTCCCATTTCCTAAAAAAAAGTACAAACAAGGTATTATAATATTGTAAACCATTTACCCGTTATCAAGAAACTGTATTGAAATTTGAATGCTCCACGAAAGTGCTTCTTGAAAATTTTTGATACCAAAATAATATATAGTTTGGTACTTTCACTCATCAAAGAGATTTTTAAAATTTGTATCAAGAGCGTAAACGAAATTTATTCTGAGTTTAAACTGCACCGTAGATGAAACCTTAGATCTCAAACGATACATCGAGTACAAACTGGTTAAATATAGAAATGAAATTTTTAATTTAAGGGGTTTTACACACATAATTCGGAGATGTATGTTAGGCAACAACCTGTTGGATTTTACAAGTGTTGAAATAAAAAAGCAGTAGATTTAAACAAGTTCACTACACCCATTAAGGTTGCAGGGAGAAATATTATTGAAGATTATTGATTCATGAGTATCCCATAAGTTTATGATTTAATGAAGGATCACAAACTTACTTGCATAGAAACACTGCATGAGGTGAGCGAGAATTTATACTACAACTTTTGTCTCACAAAATACGACATTAATTCGTTTCTTTTAGGCTTCAATTAAAAGGCGCTGTCTCTAGTATCTTGTGTTCCGAAAAAGAATAAATCAATGTTTGTTTAGTCCTCGCTTCACAAAGATGACAAATTGATCCTTCATCTAGTGAACAACTAAAATCGGATATGATCACTTTCTCTTATTTAATCAAAAGTGGCATAGATACACCCCGCGAACTATGTTGAACTTATTCTGTTTCAAGAAGATGTCGATGATAGCCTCTTGCAAAAAGTTTTGGACTAATGAACACTATTGGAGACATAAATTCATTCACATTGGTCACTCAAATAATCAGCAAAAAAATTTTAATAGAAAAGCTTTCCTGAATCATTCAATAGTTCTTTACTCAAAAAAATCTCAGAACAAAGATTACCGAAATTTTGCTTCTTAATTCCAATAAATCTAGTACATACATGTTGAAAAAGTTATTTATAAGAATTTTGTTCATTTTAAAGAAAAATTCGTCAGTTGAAAGTTTGACATAAAAGTTTTTTTGGTAAAAAGGAATTATATTGAAAGTCAATTTTCGGCAAAAAAAAAAAAATAATAATAATTGGAATCAGGTTGTATAAAATTCTTTAGATTGATTAATAATTTTATTCACACTCATGATTTAAGCCCAATTATATATCGCAAGCTAATCATGCAAAAAACAAAACTGGGTAAAATTTGTCCTGCGATACTGGGTAAATTTCGTTGCGGAAAGGAATCTGTGTGCTGTGGGTTAAGTGGAATAATGACTCCAACCCACGATTAGAACAAAAACAACGCCGGCCAATGAGTTCGTGACCATAACTCGTAAACTCCAGCGGTCGCTTATTCATCGGCAGCAGTGGTGTCAAACACGCAGCTCGCAGCGACAATTTCTGAGGCTCCTTCGTCTAACATAACGGAACGAAAATATTGTATCTTCCATGCCACCAATGTAAAACAACAAAATATATTTCACGAACCAAAAGTATGAATAATCCGTATTTTGACAGGTTACAAAATGAAATGATGAGACAAAGTATAATTTATTAGACATAAGTGCTTTTTACTTTTCTTGAAAGAAGAGCTGAATATTAAAATGCGAATAGTCCGACTTCACAAGGTTAAGTAGTGGCTGTTGCGTATAAAAAATAGAATCGGGAACGATCTGGGCAGTTCTGCTTCTAACCGGCTAAATCTATGATAGAAACTCATGTTATGCTGAAAAAAGCTTACGGAGACGAATCCGCATCGCTAAGGCGTATTTAAGAATGGTTTAAATGATTTCGGGATGGACGAAATTCTATTGAAAACACTGCTCGAAGTGGTTGGCCTTCGACTTCTCAAGTGACGAAAAAAGCTGAAAGAGTGAAGGAAACGTTAGCTATGGAGAGGTAGTTGGTTTCTACTCGAAAAAAACTATAATGAACTGAGAAATAGTTGGTTTCTACCATAAAAATATCAAAAATGATTGCTAACGGTTACCAGAACATTCTGGTACATTTATTGCAAAATGTTAGTGGTGTACGTCCAGAATATGCTGCTGATACTTTCGTCATGATAACTCCCGCTCACATTCGGCCTTTGTCGGGAAACAGTTCTCGATTAGTAGAGGAGTTGTATGCTTTGTTCATCTATCATACTATACAACCTGATCTTACTCCATAAGATTTCTTTCTACTCTTCGAAAAAATTCTAAAAGGGAAACGATTTTTGGATACTCCTGACATTCAAAGCCATATCACAAGGGCTCTACAAGCGCGATACCGAAAAAGGAATTTTCCTGCTTTTTTCAGAAATTGTACAATTGCTAAATGTGTATAACAGTCGGAGAGTATTTCTTTAAAGGAACATAAAAGCATTTTTTTCCGATTCAAAAGATAGTTTCTCATTTATAACCACATTCACCGAATTATGTCATACATTGTATATTCCTTACGGATAAGCTATTAAATTGACAATGAATTTTCGTTCATTTATATAACAAGAAAGCTATCAGCATGTGTAAATTTATGTTATGATTCGTAAAAAACGATGGCATATAAATTGAATCTTACGAAAGAATAATTTATCTGGGGAAAGTTAAAATTAATTCTTAAATTTTTCAAATTTCAAAAATTTTCTTTTTTTTCTTTATTCCAAAACCACATTCTGAACTACTGAAAAGTTAATAGAACTGATTGAACTATTCTACTGATCAAATTAAATTGAATATTCCTTTCCTGAAAATCACTGGTTTGTTCTTATATAATATAACAAAGTTTCTTTAATCATTTCTTATTCAAAAATTCTTTTTCTTCGAAAAAGTCAAAATTCTTGAATTCTACAAATTAAAGTTATTTCTATAACAAAAACAAACTATACAAAAGAAGATTTGAAAAATTTATATCAAATAACTTTTGCAAGTATTGATGTTACTTAAAAAATAGTTTCGTTTTAATATTAATGTATGTATACAATTGAAATCAAATAGATAATTATTTGAAAAATTATATAGCACATGAATATATTCGTCTGCCTTGACTTTCTAAAGATACATCACACAGGCAAAAATCTCTTATCACAGATTTAATACACTATACGCAAATATGCAAACACTTTTAGGGAATTTTTTGTAACATAAAAGATAGCCTAAAACTTACAGTACTTGATGGAACTTGATAGTACTCGTGGATAAAGTAAATAAAAGCATTAAAGTAAGTGAAAGCCTTCCCCCTATTAGAAAATCAATAAAACTGTGTTTTAGATATAATTGACTTCTTTATTTACTTGGTATGTGCTTGAACTTAAGTTAAAGTTTAGATAGTTGGTATAACGTTAAAGATGACAGATGAGACAGGTAATCAGATGTCCAATCACAATAAGCACACTAATTTGATAACAACGCATTTTATTTATTATTTACAGCAAATCCTCTAGCAGAGCGTTAAAACAGAATCAAACATTTATAAAAGAAAAGCTCGACGCATAACTTTACAATGCTTCCAAAAATAAAATCTTAATTTAAGCTTCTGAATTTTTGGGTGGCTTTTCGTCACAGACGACTGTAGATTCAGACCTGGTGTCACTTCCGTGATCACCATTGTCTGTAGCGCAAGCGAGGCTTGGGAACTTCTGGTGCAAAGCTGCTCTGTATTTGGGATGGCTGATTCCGTAGACAATTGGATTGTATACGGCGACTGCTTTGGCGAAAACGGAACCCCAGATAGTGGCCAAGGGAGTAAGGCGTTTTCCAGCGGAGAAGACACCGCTCCATGCGATGCTCAAATATGGGGTCCATGCGATGAACCACAATCCAACAGTCATCATGGCAACCTGAAAAAATCGAGACAAGACATAAATTTCTTTTTTATACTTAAACAGAACAGGCTTTTTATGTTTGTAATTCTGCATAACCAACTTTATTGATTTAAAACAAATTAATCGCCTGTAATAATTTGAAAATTTAAATAAATATACTTAGAAGTTAATACGGAAATTCGTATTCGAATAATGCTAGTCGAAACACCATGTACCAAAGATAAAGTTGATACCCCTTATTGTACTATAAATATGGTCCTTTGAAGGAATTCAGCTCAGAAGAGAATTCTTTTGTATAATTTTTATCCTAGTACTTTTTATCATTTTTTTTATTAGTCATCCAAATAGTATTATTTGTTAATCATAATTGACCACAAGTATCAAATCGGTTGTTATCTACATTTGAGGGAGGAATTTTTATCTCTGTAATAATATAACTAAAACGATAAGAATATGGTTCTGTGATTAAAAAATAATTATTCCTCTGTCACTGGGATCAAGATACAGCCGCAAGTCTAATGTGATCGAAATATAATATAAATATATTAAGTGATGAAAGTTTATAATACGTTTACATCATAATGAGACCATTCTTTTAAAGCAAACAATATTCATGGAATTTATGTATAAATATGCATATGAGTAAAAACTTTTCTAAAGCTTTTCTTTTTAATAATATCTAACTATAAATTCTTAAATCTTGCATTATATAATTCTAAATAAATTTGAAAAATAACTTCTGACTCAAAATAAAAACTTCAAGAAAGTTTCGTATTAAAAAGTATCATATCATCAAACATATTTAATAATCTTAACTAATACAAAAATCACATTATAATTATTGATTTTAATTAATATAGCGTTATAGCTCTATTTCCATTATCATTCTATTTCAAACATTCATTAAATTTATACTCAAAATTAAGAGCCTGTGAGGAAATGCTTTGATGTCAGCTGTTGAAAGATTTTTTTAATATGAAGGAAATCATATTATTTAAGGAATCAAATTATTTCCTTTTGGTGTAAGACCTGTATAGTTTTCTTGTATTTTCCTGAAAATATGTCTAAGTAACTAAAATTACTTAAAAATGTAGTTAAAATATTTTAATTTAAATATATATATTTATGAATTTATAAATAAATATATAAAAAACACGAAGAGAAAATGTATCCAAACTGCAATAATATGTACCCACTTTAATCCACACATGACTCTTAACTTTAAGCTTGAAATTAACAAGTACATGTATCCCTAGGAGATTTCAGTTTCTCCTGAATTTTTAATGTTGATGCAATAGTGCAATAGTTGAGACTAGTTGTAATAAAATTATGTTATGTGGATAAACGAACCTTGGCGAGTCTGCATTCAGCTGATTGTTTCTGCTGGTCAGAGTTGGCTCGGAGAGATGAGACATTCATCTTCTTCGCTTGCTCCCTGAGTTCTTTCTCGTGGTTGGCAACAGATCGTACGATGAAGGTGTAGTTGTAGATTAAAGTGATCAGGGGAACAAAGTAAACGAATAAACCGTAGATGATGACGTATGAGGAGGAGTTAAAGTCTTTTGTCAGGTAATCTATGGTACAACTTGTCATGTTGCCTTCAGGTACGTATCTGTGATATAAAAAAATAATCATGAAGCTTAATGAAAAATGTTCATATTCATCTTAAGTTGTCTTGCTTACATTTTTAGGGAATTCTATGTGATAAATTTTCGGGAACAATTGATTTTTTTTTTTTTTTTAATGTTTGGAATAGTTTTGCGAGCAACCTATACTAAGCACTCAATATGAAATGCAAATTAAAAGTAATGCGCGTGAAACTACGTTCTAAAAGCAATTTAAAAATTTTCTAAAGTCTTAACAAAAATTATACCATACTTTTTTTTAAGAAAATATATCTGGTAATGATTACATTATTATTTATATTTTACTCGGTAATATCTATTATAAGAAAATAGTTAAGGTAAATAACTGTTTGTTTTAATGAAGGCTTAAATTATCTTTTTTTAAAAGTTTTGATTTTGTCTATACATATGCACATGCATATAAAGATAACATCCATTGAATATTATTTAATTATAAATTTTTGGCATGGAACTTATTAATTCTCGTATTGAGGACTTTTGTTCAATTAACAATGTCTGAGGGATATCAGATGCTTTTTAATTAAATACTATTTTGATATTAAAAATATACAAGTTCAGTTCTTTCTACTATATTATTTTTATCAAAAAGCTTGTGTACCTTATATAATTTACGATCCAACCTAATTACCTCCACTATCCACGTATCATATCGAACAAAAACTTCTGTACTCCATTATCACGAAAGTTTTCCGCCTGTAGGGTTAACCACTGCAGAACGGTCGTTTTTACATCATTATTATCATCTTGGCGTTGAATACCTAAATGAGGTTTTTAAGGGAAGCAACAAGTGGTAGCGATAGCAGCTAAATCAGGTTTTTACTGAAGGGTATCTTATTATTTCCAGCCATATGATGCGATAAGATCTCAGGATCGAGCATTGTCATGCAGGAAATGACTTTACGTGCTGAAATTATGCAGTGTACATTATTTTTCGTGCTGAAATTGTTTTCTTGAACTTCACTACTTTTGTGATGTTGAATGCCTTTATTCTATGATTCACTGTTTTGTTTCCGTATCACATGAGTCACATGTCCACACACTTCATTAATCTGCTGAGAGAATATTTCACAATTGGTGGCATTTTCAACTGTGCGAGGCATTTTAAATGAGCACAAATAACCGTAAAAACAGACAAATACTTTCGTGCTGACGTGTGTAACGAGTCAATTAATACTCAATGCCCTTTCGTAGAATGATGACAGTAGTGATGCAGCTGTCATATTTAAAAGCGATTACTTACTTAAAAACTTCCCCTAGTAATTAAGATTTTCTTAAATAAATGTTTAAATGCCTTACATTTAAAGTGTGCTTCATTTAACACTCTAAACATTTTTTTTACAAAAAAGAAATTATATTTCTACATTAAAATCTTCCAAAGTAAAGAAATTTTACATTGAATACATGTTTTCATTTTCTTTCGTACCTGTTCCATCCGAAGAACGGGAGCAGAGTCCAAACGGCGGACCAAACCCACGGAGGATCTGTATGATCCTTTCTTGGATGTTAAGGATCCAATAAACGTACCTCTGACGATGACGTTTAACCAGCGGTCAAACGCAATCATCACCATAGTCAGATGGAGACGCATCGAGACTGCCAACCATCCGTAGATTTCGCATCAATGGACCGGTACGTTTCAGAGAAACAATTAGCGGTCGTAGTGCGGGCATCATGAAGACCATCATGCAGAAATCGAGAGGCAGAGATTTACGTCAACATCGGTGTCTTGAGGCTCTAAAAGAATTAAATCACAAGTTTGTACTTTTTATTATAAATTGACGCTCGAATGAGAAATTTTCGATCCATTTATCGTTAATTTCAGATACATTATGTTCAAATATATCTGAAATTCACGAAATGAATCAAATAATATTTTTATGGTTTGTTTATTTTTATTAGAATTTATTGAGTCTTTGCATTCTGATGAAAAAAGTCTTTTTTACAAACATAATTATTAAAATTGTAATCAAACTTACAATTTTTAAACTAATTTATTATTTTAGTTATATGTCTATGCATTTGATAACGACTAATCTTCGTTTGATTGGTTTTTTAAATATAGAATTTAGAATTTTCAATTTTATCTAAATTCGCATTTGTCATGTCTTACTTTAAAACCTTAATCTGTAGCAAAACAAAGAGATTTTCTAAAGATAAACTGTAAAAAGAGTCGATCAAAATTAATTTCGATGAAAGCCTTATTAAATTTTAAATTTGAAGATCTGACAAATTCCACGTTGCAAGTGTAGTATAAATTGAAGAAAAGAAAATATAATATGCAATTCCTACCTCAGTAATACATTACAGGTAAAGGTACATTAGTAAGCTTCATTGCACTTACCTTGGTTGATGTCATGAGATAGATAACCATCCCGTTACCGATGACACTGACGATTCCCAAGATGATCATGGCGAGTCCTAGCAGACTGTGCCACAGAGGGTTCATCGGTGAGTGGTACCAGTGCTCGTGGATCTGTGCAAGATTTCACTAGGCACACTGTCGACGACGGTGGCATTCTCTGAGGAAAGAATGCACCGTCGGCAGGCACTAAGGGCACCAAGGTTTTGCAGGGAGCTCCAAGCATTCCGCGAGAACATGAAACACTGTTTAACGTTTGGAAGAAGACATGACTGAAGAAGGTAAATCGATGCTGAAATGTCAATAATAATTTCATTAGAGGACCTTAGAGAAACAAGGTTATTGACAATAAATAATTTGATTAAGATATTAGTTATTATGTTTTACCAACAATTCAATTTCTTTTTTTTTTTTTTTGTCTCTTGAATCAATCTTATTGTTGACCACGATCAAAATTTATATACAAGCTGTTTCTAGATGAGATTTTAGATAAAATGTCCTTAGTAATGATAATGTTAAAATCAGCATAGAACAATGAAAGATATATTCGCTTCAAAAAAAAGTTGTATTTTTCTGAGAATACATATAAATCATTTAACTCAGCCATATTTAGCTGCAACCTACCTATCTTTTATGAGTGGCCTGGTCGTGGCCCATCGTACTAGAAATTCAATAATTCTAGAACAATACATTAA
The DNA here is from genome assembly GCA_019974015.1 of Nephila pilipes. Lineage (NCBI taxonomy): Eukaryota > Metazoa > Arthropoda > Arachnida > Araneae > Nephilidae > Nephila > Nephila pilipes. Next base: position 123,739 of record BMAW01119250.1, read on the forward strand.
AATTTAGCAGGAAAATCTGTCTCCCCGGCCAAGAGGTGTGTTCCCGTCGATGTGACGAACCTATATAGTTATCGGGAGAATTCTGCCTTCCCCAGATCTGCAGGTACACCATTTTAATTTTGTTTCGCTGTCGATATCATTGCAATTTATAAATTGTGAGACACTCTAATAGTAACCATAATAGTTAGACACTAATATAGATAATAGGTAAGGAACGAAACCTTCTATGATGAAACTCTATTTTTTTTAATACCCTCATGTCAATAGTGTCTTCCAAGCGTAAAATGTCCGACGAAAATTAATTGTCGAAAAAATTGACAAAAAAAAATGTTAATTGATTATTTTGATTTACTTAATAAAAATATTAATATTTAAAATTACGTACCTCAAAGAGTTGAAACTTACTCCTTTTTGTTATTAAAAATTTAATAAGCAAATTTTGAAAGTGATGCCATAAACAGAGCATAAAGTCCATTCAACATCTCAATACTTAAATTCAAAATCCGAAGCAAGACAGTTACTCCTGAAGAAGTTACTGAATTATGGAAATTATAAGACAAGTCTGCTTCTGATATTGCATGAATTCTGAATAGATTGAAATGTAACATTTATCGAATAATGTCAGAGAGAAGAAAAATAAGAAAAATAGTTTCTACAGGAAGACGAAGTGACTTATAAAATAGACGACACAAAAATTCAATAGAGGGCAACTTCTCAAAAGATGTCCGTACGACAACTAAGAGAAATAACATTTCATCCGAGGAATTTAATTCTCTCAGAAGAAGAATAGAATGAAAACACTTATATATTGAAACTTTAAATTAAACGAGCTTTTGAAACCACGCCACATATCTGAAGAATTTGAGTAGTCTCGTACTCGTAAATCCTACGATTATGATATTCGATTAATTTCGGTAACGAAAAGAAATATAGAGACGACTAAATTATGGCTAAAATAATTGAAGACGCGATCCATTGAAAGAAACCGCATCATTTTTCAACCTCCTTCAGTTTGTGATGGTTTTAGGGTTATTTACCTCAAAAGACAGTAATTCTTTTATTCCTCAGTCGTCAGATGATTACGTATACACATTGGGGAATAGTTTGCAATCATTTCTTTGAAATATAAACCGGTCCAACAGTGGCTATTCCAACATGTTACCAGCCTTCAACCATGTGTCCAACGCAACGAATCAGTTGTTGTATAGTATTAAATATGATTCTAATTTTAACCAAGCATATGAATGGTTTCAAATATTTCCAGTTAATCACCATCTTTTCCGAATTTCAGCTTTTGTTTCACAATGTAATGTTTACAGAATTAAATTAGAGCAAGAATCGAATTTTCGAAAATATAATGCTTTCCTCTTAATTAATTTTTGAAAATTGCCTTTCTTTGTATGTGCTTTTCTTTTTCTTTTTTCACAAATTAAGTTTTCAAAAACTAATAAATATATTTAAGAATTAAGAGAATGATTCAAATCTAATTGATGTTTTTTTTTTTTTTATTAATTGCTCCCATGTTTTCTATTTTAAAGTTTAAAATTTTTAATTAATTGTGAAACATACATTACAGAGGATATATTACTTTTTTTAATTTCATAAATTTTGAGAATTTATTATTAATTTTACTTCAAAATAAAGCCTTTTACACTCAACTGATTTTTAGTAACTATACCTTTTATACTGAATAAGAATTTAGAAATACAACTCTCTCTCTCTCTCTCTCTCTCTCTCTCTCTTATTGTGTGTGTGTGTGATACTTTTGATTTTATAAATTTAGTAATAAAAGCATTTTATATTGAAATGGTTTTTTAAAATTTTTTTATTTTATTTCTTTTAAAGTCTCTAAATATTTAATTTATTTAGAAAGATTGACCCTAATCCTGAATTTCATTCAGAATATTTTTACTATTCCTTATTGGAATATCTGTCCTCTGATAATGTTTCAGTATTAAGACACTATAAATGAGTTGCAAATGCAAATCAAAAGGCATTATATAATTAGTTATGGGGAACAGTTACAGAAATACTGAACTCATATTTCACAGCATTCAACAGTTATTTGCCTTATCAACAAACTGTTTTAAATTGGAATAGAATCATGTTATACAGAGACTAATAGAAAATAGTTTTTTTATAATTAACAAACGTTTAACTTCATTGAAAACATATTATATAGATATCAGCTCTCAGTATATAGACTCATGGAAATAGTATACGCGGCTCACCAATAAGTATAGACTCATGGTTGTCAAGTAACTAGAAATTAATCAGAGATACTACGCTCAGAACTTTTCAAAATATTGTCCAGAAACTATAGTAAGAAGTATCAATTGTAGTCTCAAAAAGCCTCAAAAGTCTTCGCGTTCCAGTGTTAAGACTTTAGGTGAATTCTTAGAAACTCAACATTTAAGTTCTTAATTTTTAAATAATTCTTGTTGTCTATGAATTAACTTAAACAATGAAATTCATTTCAAATAAATTTATTAAGTATCTTTCTTTTTATAATTCAAATCAAAACAAACTTAAATTGGCTATTTATATAGAAATGAGATTTCACATTGTAAAAAGCTTTAGCCTTTGAAAAATTGTTATAGACAGATAATGAAGAAATAGTTATAGGAATATTATAAAAAAAAAAGTAGCCAAAACATCATGCAACTCGGATAGTACACGATCCACAAGAGTCACCCACAGGGGAAAAGAGCGCTGTGAATCTCTTGCAGAAGTTGCTAGCCAACAGAACCTGAACCGCTTTGCTGCACGAATGCGATCTTTCATTGTCATGAGTTTCGCTATACCGTAAGATAGACTTTCTTTGAAAATGTTAAATGGATTAGCACTTATTTGGTTTCCTTTCTTCAAAGATAGAAATGAGATTATGCAACTAATGTAGTTTTGTACAGCCAGTTGAGGAGGGGTCGTATTGCTTTCAATACAAATTATCTATTGTGAAACGATTTATTATATGGTTTAAGTTACACACGGGCAACGTGGTATGTAATTTCTTTAAAAAATCGTAACTCGCCTTCGCCTGCTCTTTAGAAGACGTCTCTGTTTCCTGGGATAATCAGTGTAAAATTGTGACAGAAATGGCTTTAAATTCACCCTCTGGCTTATCGGATGTATCAGCAAGGAAGACGGAACTAGGAACCTTAAAAGCTCTTGAAGTATTAGCTCTAATAGTAGGCTATTTAGTTTGCTATGATAGGGAACCTAAAGCAATATCCAAAACTCACAAAAGTGCTCGATTTACACGTAGCTCACAATGAATTTTGGTGATTGGTCTCTCTCTCTGTGGGGCAACTGGAGAAATGTCCGTATTTCTTAAAAGTGTAAGTGTAGAGTCGCTGCTGTCAAAACTTTCAATAACATGATAATTGGGTGATTTCTGAGTGAGACCCAAGAATTGGCCATCACGGTTTTTTTTTTTTTTTTTTTTTTTACGAAATTCGGAATTGCTTGGTTTTTGGCACAACAAACGAGACGCAAAGTGTACCAAACTTAATCTCCAATATAATAAAATATCTTTCTTGGTTATTTACCACACTATTTTTTCTTTAATTTCGCTTCATTTCTATTCGCATCCGAATATCTTTCGTGATGGTTGCGAATCTTTTAAAAGTAAGGAGTGATTTCAAAAATATAGCTGTCCTTTTCAACCATGCAACGAAATCTTGCACGACATCGTCGACAATCCGCTGTTCTCTTCCAAACAATAGGAAGGCAGGTTTGCCCATGTAGTATTACGAACGACAGCATTCATGGTGAATCGAATAACTGGGAGTTTCGAATTGAATTTGTCATGGTCGTCTCCTACAAGGATAACGAGACGAGGTTTGAGACCTATATTTTTCCGGTCTACAGGAATAGATTCTGAAAAACAAACTGGTATTAAATTTTGTTTGACATCGAGAACTTAGGAAATTTGTCGAAGGGCCGAACTAATGTGTGTGTGTGTGTGTGTGTGTGTGTGTGTGTGTGTCTGTGTGTGTGTGTGTGTGTGTGTGTGTGTGTGTGTGTGTGTGTGTGTGTGTGTGTGTGTGTGTGTGTGTGTGTGTGTGTGTGTGTGTGTGTGTGTGCGTAACTACGATCCATCATCTCTGATTATTTCCAGTACCTTATATGTCCATATTTGTCCAAAAAGCGGTCCAATTTCTGAAAGGATCGGTTTTTTTTTTATCAAGAATTATCAAAGTTCTGAGTATTTAATTCAGCTGACCAGCTTTCAAAGTAGCTACTGAATTTCAAGCTAAAATATTTCCTTGTTTGGCCTGAATATCTTATGTGAATAACGAAAGGGAGAAGCGATTTCCCTTCGCTCAGCTTTTTCGATAGATTGATTTTTACTAACTTCGCACTTAAAATAACACGAGGGCTGTTGGCGACGGACCTCATAAGTTTGAACCTCGACCAAGTGCCAAGAATGACATCTGAGCTCCAGAGCCTCCTTCTCTACACTTCCACACCACACCAATAGAAAGACTTAGGACCTCGACAGATTTAGTGCAAATCAGCCCCGGTTCAAGGCAGGTCTTCAGTGGCACTTGGGCTCGAACCCACGACTCGACGGAACAAAACCGACCAATAGTTCGCGACCATGAATATTGGGCTACCGTCGTCAGCACTCAGCTTAAACCTCTGTTACAACATTTCTATAAATTCAATTTTGTCATTGGGTTCTCCACTATGAGTTATGCAACGCACCCCAAACAGATATGAAAAGAATATTCTCTTCCTATATTTAAAATTCTGAGCTACCGAATAAGAAATTGAGGAGTGAGGACGAGCCATCTTCTTTGGGATTAAAATTTGGAGTTAACTTCTTACTATAAAAGTTTGGTTGATTCCCGAATGCGTTATTAGAATCAGCGGACGATTGTACAAGTTTTTGAGCTTTGACTTCTTTGCGAAATGTTTCCTACTCAAATGCACCTTGTTCTGTTTCCTTGAAAAGTCTTTCCTCGCCTTTTGTTTTTTTCTCGAAAAATTCTATTTTGTTATTATGCTTTTCACTAGCAGTTATATCACTTTCTTTGTCTTACCTTTCCTGGATTACAGTTTTGAGATAATCGAGGCAAAAAGTTTCATCAAATTTATTGGATTTAGCGGTGAAATCTTTTATTTTCAGTTACACATAAGTCACTTGGTACTTCTATTTCCAAATCTATAGCCAAAACAAGATCAGATATTTTTCCACTGTCAAAGAACAACATTGCAATAATCAAGGTGATGTTCAAAAGGTAATCATTAATTCACTCAATTTTTTTTTTATTAATCACTTAATCATTTGTTAAGTTCATTTCAGTTGAACGCAGACAAAGACATAAACAGATCATTGTGTCTTAAAATGTTTCAAGTTTCATTCTTATTGAAAATACTTAAAAATTGCCTATAGAAATTATCTGCCTGTATATGCCTGTATCTGAATTAAAACAATATATAACACTAGGAATGTTACCTTTTTGTGTTGAAATAAGAATATTTACCCCGAATACAGATCTTTGTTTTCAAATAAGATGTTTGCCAAATAAAATTACTATGTTAAAAAAATTATAATACAAAATAATACAAAAAAAAAATAACTATATGTTATAATACTGAAAAATTAAAATAAGCTGCAAACATTTATTTGAAACCACTGTTTTGAAAATATTTCCTAAATTTCATATTTCTAATGAATAAAAAAAATTTGCAGTATATTTAATTCACCCAAATATACTGTAAAAGTCATCTCAAATAACAAAAACAAAAGTCATCAAATAAACAAAATAAATTCAACAAAAGTCAAATAACAAAAGTCCTCTCTAGTATAATAAAATTTCATTTTTCTTCAATGTAACTGCAAAAGAAAACAAGAATAAAAATGAAGAATTTGTTTTACTCCACGGATCTGTAGACAAAAAAAAAAAAAAAAAAAAAAAAAAATGAAGCAAAGTTTAACGACTTTTCATTAGACAGACAACTTAATTGGAAATGATTGCGCTTATTTTCGAAAATAGATTTGTATGTAATAGTCATTTTGCCCATATAACAAGTATTAAAAGCTTAATTGATACTTTTGAATAAAAGGATTTAGTATCTTTCACCTAGGATTATAATATTATCATACAAAATTATAATTCTGAAATGTTTTGCTTTTAACATATTATGCACAAAAACATTTTATTCAGCAGAAAGGAATGAACACAAGTTAGTATGAAAACAATTATTATGCTCGTTCTCAATATTAACAAACAAAAATAAGCAGAATTTTCTAATGATCAAGTAATTTTTAATATAAATTTTGAATTAAAATAAACTCTTAATTCGCAATGTAGATTACTTTTCATAAAAGAAATTATGTTTAGTTATTCCATAGTGTTACGTTAAAGAAAAAAATAATAATTGCAACTATTTAATAATTATTGCTTCCTTTGGTTTACATTAAACATGCACACTTTTTTTCTTTTTTAACTCGACAAATACTAAACAACACAAAACTCTATCTTTAATTTTTGAGGATTTAGATTCTAATTTTTGGTGAAATTAACTTTTATGCCCGATACGATCCACAGAAAAAATTATTTGCGCAATGGAGGCTGAAAGAAAAGGAATTGAGAAAAAGCCAAGTGAAAAAAATCTTTTTTTTAAATAACTTTTCCACAGATAAATGTCGATTATACCAGGAATCGTGCAGGGTTCAATAAAAATTAGATTTATTAAAATAATAATTTATCAGTTGGTTTAAGTTACACATCGACAACATTCAAAACTTGAAGAAAAAAAATAAATGTAATAAAATAATTATAAACACTGTAACAAGCTTGACCAATCTACAATTTAATCATAAAGTTTTCGTGCGTTTTTGACAAGGTTTTTTTTACATGTTTCATATTTTTAGTCTTCCATATAATGGAATATGGCAACTAAATGTGCTTTCATAAATATCACGGCCTTTTAAATCATTTGTTAAAATACGGCATCAGTGGTTGTTCATTGTCGTGTATTCCAATATTCGAGATTGTTCCAAGTTTTAAATAATAAAACTTTATTCAAAACTTCTGTAAATCTTTGAAATTACCCTTTCATATCCCCTTTGCAATAACTTGCAAGAATTGTTATTTATTCGTCTCATAAATAAAATAAAATTCTGAAAAAGAAAAGAAAGTGACTCAAACACTTAGCTCAAAAAACATGACCATTTTAACGAAAACCGATTAGGGCTCCCGACGCCAATACAATAACCTAACGTAGGGACCACAATCATAGTATTGCCATAAGTAATATGACCAAGATAAAATAAAAATGGTCTAGAACGTCGCTGACCCACTCTCCCTGTAACAATACGCATAAATTTCATGAATAATAAATGGAAGAATTTTCAATGAAAGCGAACCAGTTGTTTGCTTATCCTGTACTTCGGCTGGTAGTTAAAAGGCACATCTGCTGCCTGGGACCGTCAGTATAGAGTTATCACGACAAGCACGGCTACGATACCTGGCGCCTTCGGCATAAGAAAATTGTGGTAGCCCTCCCTCTTTGTCGAGAAAAGGAATGCCAGTATAACATAATGAGAGGGGAAATATCCTGATGAGTGAAAGATAGGAGCAGAAATGAGCTTCGATACATACTGTGAAGAGAAAATAATTTACATTATTCTTTACAGACTTCGTCTTTATTGAGTCCTAATAGCGAGTAAGGAAAAGTTATTGAGTCTAAGTTTAAAAAAAAAAAGGCATCTCACACAAAAGCAGGCCGAACAGAAGAGCTTACTTTCGTCTAATAGAGAGGCTATGGCTTAGAAATTATTAATTGAGTGGCAATCGCGAAGTTTTAATAAAGTGTATTTTTAAGGTTTCGAGGAGTATTAACTGGTTCTTCCTTAAGTAATGGTACCATAGTTAACGATTATTTTGGTTAAGGATGTACCTGGTTAGTGACGAGTTTCTATGAGCAAAAATTGTCTTTGGTACCAACGCAGGCTTTATGACGCTCGCAGCCAGTGTTGGTGCTTTGATGCTATGTAAAATGTTATGAAATGGAATCCAAACAAATCTGAAGTTTTCTTCAGATAACGGCAGTTTTGGTGAATGGTGATAATCCGGTAAAGGATTATCCTCGTTAACCAAGGAGTAATAACAATTCTTCGAATTTTGATATGTTATTTAAACATTCTTCATCCCCTGTAATTTCTCTATCATTTTACTTATATGTAACGAACAAGATTAAACTTATTTGCTCTCTCAAATTACAAATTTTCAAATCGTGCATTCACCATTTAGTAATTATTTCTGTAATGGGGCTGGGTTTAAAAAAAAATCGTTAAGTATTTCACGCCGTTGGAACATTTTAAGTATAATCCTGATTGTAGGTATCGTTAGGAATTGAATCAACTAATGTTACGTATCATCAGTTTTTATTAGTCACCTAAAGGACTATTGTTTTAGGTGGGGTGTTTTGGCCTACCAGATCACTTTCCAATTTTTTATCGTTTGCTTCAATTTTAATTACATTTATCTTAAATGCATTCAATTTAATAATTTATCGTTTCTTTTAATTTTAATAACATTTAGCTTAAATATATACAATTTAATAATTTATCGTTTCTTTTAATTTTAATATTTTCAAGACTTTGCGTAGAATTTTTTGTACTTAGTTTTGTTTTGTTGATTTATTTTATCAGTTACAATTTTTATTTTAAGTGTGTGTGTTTTTCTCTCTCTCATCGTGCATAAAACTTATAAATTTAGATAATAACGTATTTAAATAAGTAGAGCTTTTAAATAAATTTATAAAATATTGATATAAAAATGTTTTAACTTTTTTAAAAAAAATTCCGTCATACTAAATCGAACGAAAAAGTTTTAATTCATATAGTAAACGAATATTAATTTTTTTTCCAATTTATTATTATTATATAAATTACAATAAAATTAAATAAATGCCTTTATGTTTCTGTGAATGTTTTGATAACGCAATTTGTTTATCTTTATCACGACAAGAATTCAATAATTAGGGTTAAGGACCCAGTTATTATTTAGAAAAGTAAGAAATTATTCAGGTTTAAAAAACTCTATATACATGAATTATCTGTGAGTTTTATATGATGTAAAGGGGCAAATGAACGTTTTCGATTGTTAGAACCCGCCAGAATAAAGGGTGGGGATTCTTATATAAAAAAAAAAAGAAAGAAAGAAAAACAATGTTGCATAATGAGTAGCTAGAGATGTGAGATCAGGAAATGGAGACGACAAATAAAAAAATAATGTGTATGTAATGTTGTGAATGATGCTCTTGCAAATTTGTATATAGACACAAGTAAACATTATATAATCAATATCTGAGAAATTATGGATTACCTGTGACACCCAGAAGTTGGAAAGTGAAATGAAGTTTTCATTATATAAATGAGAAATTTTCTTTAAAAAAAAGGAATTTCTTGATTGATAATTTTTAAATCATTAGTTAGAATTTTGAATGATTTTTTTAAAAATGAAAATGCATACTCTCGAATTAATTTAAAATAAAACAATTAAAAAATAGAGTAAGAAGTTCGAAATAATATTCTTTTGGATTCATTCATTTTTGGTTTGGTTATTTATTTATTAACGTCGTACTTGCTATCAGCATGCTGTTGGTGACAGACCACATTATTTTGCATCTTGCTCATCTAACGTCACCTGAACTGGAGGTTCCCTTTCCTAACTTCCACACTATCCAAGCGTGAGAACTTTGAACCTCAACAGATTTATCTTGCTTCAGTCCCGTTTAACGGCAAGTATTTAATCCTTCGCGCACGCAACTAAATAAAATCTACTCTAGCCTCTTTTTTTTGTTAATATTTTGTTAAGGGGGTATTTGTAAATGATCTTTCTGATACTTATGATACTTTACAAGGTCAAAATCATGTAGGAATGGCACGAATTAATTTCTGATGCATTCCGGGAATCGAATGATATTGTTGAAAGAATATGATATGGGAGGGATTCTACTCCACACATGTTACAGAATTTCACTTCAGTTTAATATTGAGTGACCAGGCCGTGGTTGAAATGAGCGCTTACGAACATGAACAGTAAAGACTGTAGGATTTCTTTTCAGTTTTGAAACGGACTGTGAACTGGGTGGCTTTAATTCCAAAATAGATAATATTTCGTAGAGTGATCATGGAACTAGCTCAGAACAATAAATTCAAACATGTGATAATTTGATCCAATTGGAAAAAAACATAACTGTTTGACAAAAAAAAGCATCCACCAAATAAAGTGCAAACTAGATCTCTTAATATTGTAAGTCATTTACCTAATGTCAAGAATCTGTATCGAAAATCGAAAGCACCACAAGAGTGTGCATGAAATTTTTTGAAACAAAATAAAACGTATTTTGGTACTTTCGCTCATCAGAGAAATTTTTAAAATTTGTATCAAGAGAGTGCAAGAAAATTATTCTGTGTTTGAATTGCACCATAGGCGAAACTTTAAAGCTATTTCATTGAAAATGTCTTTCAAACAATACATCAAGTACAAATTGGTTAAATATCGAAATGAAGTTTTTAATTTAGGTGGTTCCCGAACATTTTGCACACATCATTCGGAGATTTATGCTAGGCAACAACCTGTTGGATCGTACAGGTGTTAAAATAAAGCAGTAGATTTCAACAAGTTCACTACACCCATGAATGTTACAGAGAGAAATATTATTAAAAATACTTTATCCATGAGTATCCCATTAGTTTACGATTTAATGAAGGATCACAAACTTACTTGCGTAGAAACATTGCGTGAGATGAACGAGAATTCCTACTTGAATTTTTGTCTCACATTATAAGACATTAATTCGTCTCTCCTTGGTAACAATTAAAAGGCGCTGACTCTAGTATCTTGTGTTCCGAAAAAGAATAAATCAATGTTTGTTTTGTCCTCGCTTCACAAAGATGAAAAATTGATCCTTCATCTAGTGAACAACTAAAATCGGACATGATCACCTTCTATCATTTAATCAAAAGTGGCATAGACACACTCCATGAACTATGTTGAACTTATTCTGTTTCAAGAAGATGTCGATGATAGCCTCTTACAGAAATTGTTGGACTAATGAACACTATTGTGGGCATCAACGCATTAATCATTCACCGCTCACATAATCAACAAGAAAATTTGAATCAAAAAAGCTTTCCTGGAAGAATTAAGTCTGGAGTTATTGAAAGACCACCTATATATATGTATGCATTTCAAATATCTCATGTCTTTCAAAATAATTTAGAATTGGCATGAAGAGATTGTTCGAACACGAAAATCCAGGAGCAATAAACTTCGTATTATCCAAAGTTAAAGAACCCTTTCAAGGACACTAGTTTAGGGGGGGGGGAATAATTTTTTCTTCTGAGATTATTTACAGTTTCACAGCGAAACTATTTATGAGGTTTAAATTTATCAGCTTGTGTATCCAAAGAGGGTAAATGAGATAAAGTTTTGGAATGTGATTCTGTTTTTGGAATCATTTATGAATGAGAAAAAAAAAAGGAAGGTTTACAAATGTAAGAATTATGAAGAGAGAATCGTAAGAAAAAACTTAAATCTTTACTTAATGTTCAATCAGTGAAAAGTGTAACAATTATTAATTTTTTCTGCCCTACATATACAGCATGTCTTTATCAACACCAAATGGTAGTACAAATGTATGAAATATTGCCGTCGAACATCGGAAGTTTCAAGAAAATTGGAAAGTGGAGTTTCGTGATGAGAAAAAAATAAGTCATAGAAAAATCTGCTGAATATGTCATAATGCTATAAATGTATCAAATTTGTTCAACATTAGTCGTCCTAATGAATAACATAAATCAATTTATGATAACTTCGACGATTAATGAGACAAGCAAAATCGAAAGAGCTGAAATTCGGACTCAGAAAGTAACTATTTATGTTTCCGAAAATAACACAAGAAAATCAAGCAGTGGTGCTTGCAAGCTGCGTTTTGTCAGAGTTGATAACGAAACACTCGAAACATTTATTGAAGATGATTAGATGATGATTTACTGAAGATGCTCAATTAAAGCTGCAGAACTTTTTTGTCCAGAAAATATGAAGGCTTTTCAAGCAATTCCTTTTTCTCGAAACGTAGTTGAGGATAGAGTTACTGATTTGGCCGTCAAATATTCGCAAAAATCATCTAATATCGAAACTTTTCTCCGCTGCCTGGGATGATGGTACGGATGTTGGGGATGTTAGCTTTGTTTTCACGTTTGTATTTTTGACCTTATGCAAAAATTTAATCTACCTCTGTTGAAATTAATTCCTGTAGCTATAGTGGAAGCTTCTTCTACAACAAGAGGAAAGAACAATGGTTTCGTTTGTTTCAGAAATTTATGGTGGATCTAAGGTATTCATTAACACTGTAGTATACATCAAGAAATATTATGTACGAAGGTGACGAACATGACACACGTGTTAACACCCATAAAAATCATTAGCTGCATAAAATGTTGAGTTTTAAATCAGTGGCAGTTCTCCGCATTCGTAAGTGAATCTAACACTGATTAGTCCAGTCTATCATATTACTCCAAGGTATATTGGCTATCCTACTCTACGGTTCTTAAACAATTCTGGAATTTGAAAGAAGAAATATAAAAGCTCCTAGTCAATAAAAATCAAGATACAAGTCCGTTTTTTGATACAACATGATTAAAAGTTTTATCCTTCAATGTATGTATAACAAAACACAAATATGATTTAAATTATAACTGAAAGGAAAAGATGAGATCACTAAAAACATGTGCGATCAAGTTAAAGCATTCAAATGTAAGCTAGTTCTAAGGGAAAATGGGAAAATTTAACTCACTTTTCGACATAAAAAAGGATTAAAAGGACTTAAGGTGAAACCACGTCGCTTAAAAAATACATAGAAAAAATAGTCAGTATTAAATAGAAAAGAATTTCAAACAAGATTTGATGGTTTTTAAATTACTAGAAAATAAGTTCACTTTTTTTCTTTAATTTATTTACAATATATAGAAGCAATACTTAAGGAAATGCAAATGGAGATAATTAAGATACAGCGTGATTCAGAATTAAAAGTAAAATTCAGTGAAATTGGCGTTACAGAATTTTACTAAAATTTATCTACTAGGTTTGAAAATACTCGAAAACTACCATTTGAGATAATGTCTATGTTTGGAAGTACTTAACAGTGTGAGAAGTTATTTTCACTTATGCAGGAAATAAGTCTCCTATCACATCTAGAATTTTTCACAATCACCTTAGGTCAGTTCCGAAACTAATAACTGCATGCAAAATTTCTCCCACAGCGGAAAAGAAGGTAGCAAGGGTGAGATGTCAAGTGTCGGGGGAAAAAACATTAAAGTTATCAGGGTTTTTTTTTCCAATAATATTTTTCGAAACAAACTTTTTTCACTGAAAATTAATTTTATGGTTCGTCTTTTTCTTTCGACCCACATAAACGTAAACCTTGTTAATTTGGCCCATGTTGGCCTTTGATTATGACACCCTTGATCTACAGTCTTACATCCTATTGAATACGCTTAGTACAAATTGCAGAACGGTTAACAAATGTGTGTGTGTGTGTGTGTGTGTGATATTTCTTCAAAAGTTCCTCCAAAAACAAATGAAAAAATGAATGGAAAATAGTTTTTAGCATTCTTAGGGAAACAAATTAAATGTATGCCAAATGGTAAGAAAAGAGATATTTTAACTTAAGGATATCCTTATAAACACTGATGTCCAAAAGTTAAGCATAATTCGTAAAAATGTGGGTAAATTTGATGAATTTGTTCAATGATTTCGGGAGGGACGAAATTCTTTTGAAGACGCT
>BMAW01119251.1:0-11497 GCA_019974015.1 Nephila pilipes
GTACTTATATAGACAAATTATATATGTCATTATATCGTAATTACGTACCTCTAAACCTTACGCTTTCTCCTTCTTAATAAATGTTTTATTTGAATCAAACTTTTCAGAAACTTTTGATTACATTTCAAGTGAAATCCTCTAAAAATTAATAAAATTTAGAATTACAAAATATTTACATACATCAGGAATGCGTACTGAATTCCAAGACATAAACGAATCATTTTAAAGTTCTTGAAATCTTAATAACTTTTCACATTCTATTTTAGGAAGACAGAATTTTAAAAAAAATACGAAATATATGAAATTTAATAAAATGTAAAACTTTTAAATTTTTTAACATTAAGAGAAATCTGTTTGAATTATCGATTAACTTCAAAGAGAAATAAAAAAAAAAAGGAATGATATACTTTTTCTAAAAATTCTATTTATTTTTTAACATTTTTTTACAGATTGTAAGCACTTTTAGTAATTCCTTTACAATTTTTATTAAAAAAATTATCCAATAAAATAACAAAAATTATATTTGAATAGCTTATTTCGAAGGCGTAATTCAATAGTAATATAAAAAAATAATCAAATTTTTTGTCTGGAGAAATTTATGATTATTTTGTTAAAATATACATCAATACCAATCTTAAAAAAAAGTTAAGAAAAACTGAGAGAGAGAGATTATATCTAAATTTATTTTACTATAATGCTACAATCCTGTAAACCGAAATAAATTAGCCAATCATATTTATTTTCGAAATGCTCCAAGTTTTTGATATCGACCAACTAATAATGCGGTAGTTTCTTACCGATTTGTGTAATTAGGGCCCGGAAAATGTTTTCGTCAGAGTGCAAAGTATTTCTCAAAATATATGTTACGGTATCTAAAAGTTATTTTACCGTTATCTAAAAGTTACTCGTGTGAGGTAGTTTGTGAATTCTAGTAGCAAAAGCAGCTACTTGTGCTTTCTTCAACAACAATTACTTTTTTCCACGAAGAGAACGGACTAGTCTTCGTTACTTATTGTATCTATCTGCATTGTGTAATTTTTTTTTTCTTAAAGCTCAAACATCAGACAGTAAAATTTTATTAAAAGAAATTCAAAAAAATTACTCGTTAAAATTAGTTCTTGAATTCGTTACTAATTACTACTGCTGATTGTTATTTTCATTTTCTTAAAAATTGTTTTATAAAAAGCATATATATTCATTCTCATATGTTCAGTAACTGAATGGTCTGTTTCCATAAGTTGAATGGAGAAGTGGAGACACAGCACAATTTCGGGACCTGACCGATTTCATATCCGTCGTACCAAAAAATGAATGGAGCTGCAATTTAGGAAGTAGAAAAAATATTTTTAATCGTTTTGTATATATACAATTAAATATCGGTTCAATGATTGTCCTCAAAATTGGAACGTAGTTAACAATACAGTAATTCGTCACAGGATTGTTTCTGTAATTTTAAACAGACTTTAATTCAAGTATGTAAAACTGATTATAAGCGATGATAATGATTACATAAAATAAATAAAGAAATCCACTAATTTTGTAAATATATAGAAAGGAATATAGTAAGTTAGAAGTAATTTCATAAATTGATTGAAAGCATTGTTAAATGATACTGCGCGGACAACAGTAAACTTTAATTTTGCTGGCATTCTTGAGTGAAAGAATAGTCCAGGCTGTTTTTACTATTTATTTTTTTGTCAAATAGGGTTATTTTTATTTTTAATTACCTATATTTATGTTGATAATTTGACTTCTATTTATTTGCTTTCATGCATCATATAAAATGTAAAATCTTAAATTAATTCGTATAAATTAACCTATGTGATTCTTAAAACCTTATTTCATCTTTGTTTAATCAAGGACTCCAAAAAGTAATTAAAAAGAAGTAAGAGAGCACGATTTTATGTTTAAATTAATATTGCTTCTGAAGTATAAGTTCGTGTTCCCTGCGCATTTTCATATACAATGAAAAAACCATTTAAGAAATATCTGCAAGGTGAAGAAATTTCCGAAGTAATCTGATCTTATCTTATTGAAACGTTTCACACAACATCCGAAACAATTCTTTTTAATTTCTTGGTAATTTAAAACTCATTTAGACGACGAGGTCTATTTCTAAGTTGTCAATTCGTTCCATACAGAAATACCGATCCAAAATGAAATTTTTGAACTCTAATAAATTAGATAAGCGTAAATCTCCAAATAGCGATGGAAATTAAAAATTAATACAGTAAAAATGTTTAAAGTAAAATAAAAATAATTAATAAATGTCATGAATAAATAAATTAAATATCATGAATAGATGAATAAAAGGCTCTTAAATATTAAAACTGATTATAATAAATAGATATAATAAACAATACTTTAAGAAAAATGCATAATAAAGATACATATATAGTAAAAAATAAAAATTCTTCAGTGAAAAGCGGAAATTTCTCAATGTTTAGTAAAAGCAATGGAATTCAAAATTCAATGAATTTAGTACATAGAATGACTAAATTTTCGTATTTTGGATTTTAAGTGATTATAATAAATACAATCGTACTTTCCTACCTACAATATATTAGAACATATATTATTTCTTATATTTTATTCTTAATGAAATGAGAAAGATATTTCTCACGCGGAATGAATGGAAGACTAAAATCTGAAATTGAAAGAGAAATTTAGTTACATTTATGTAGAAGATTTTAAGCAAATGATCATATTAGAACATGTACTGGAGACTCCCAACATTTCCGCAACCTGCATGATAAGAGATTTAAATCTTCCAGAGGGATAGAGAAGGCAAAGTAGTGCAATGCATAGGAAGAGCTTACGTGCCTAGACTCTGCAAATGTTTTCATACAAACAAGTTTCTTACATTCTGATGGCAGACGCAATACTTCTGAGCTACTATCATGTACGAGAACAATATGTAAACTAATATCTCATTATTCCAACTTACATGCAAGCAGTTCCTACCTTTTGAAATTTTACATTTAGTAACACCCGTATTATTTTGCACGGTAGTTTTGATTGTTTTGGAGGTCGAATAGATGATCGCATTAGTTTACAGCCGAACAATATATTCAGTATAAAAATCAATATATTCCATAAAGCCACGCAGCAATAGAAATAACAAATAATATTTTGATGATTTCTCTTAGACTATGTTTCAAGGAATGCAGAACGTTTTAACTGAAGTGAACTTGAAGGTGAGAATTTAAAATAGGAATCCTCCTTTCTTTTGAACCTAACTTGGTAATTTGCAGTTTTATACATTCTATAACAAAAAAAAAAAAAAAAAAAAACAACCCACGACTCACCAAGAATGATTTGTCCGACGAAGACAAATATTGTCGGATAGGAAAAGTGTGTACAGAATAGAAAATGATTAAAATTTCGGAACAAATAAATGGGTAGTTTCAGAGTTACGTAGTTACAAAGTAACGAGCTCAATAAGGTGTTGACCCATCTCTAGACTGGATGCAAGCTGCCATACATGCTCCAATTATCGGAATAGGTCATCAAACATTCCCTGGTAGATACAGTCGCCTTCCCACCATATCCCAGACATGCTCGACTGGAGAAAGATCTGGCTGACCAAGGAAGTGTTTGACAAGCCGTAAGACAGTTCATAGCAACATGTGCCGTCTGTGGTTTGGCATTATCTTACTGAAAAATAAGACAAGGGTACTACAAAAGAACGGTAGCAAAACAGGTCTTAGAATGTCGTCAAGTGGGCCTCTAAAGACGACCAAAGGGGTGCGGCTCTCAAGGGAAACGGCACCCCAGACCCTAACTCCTGGTTAAGGGCCTGTGTGGTGTGCGATAGTGAAAGCAGGATCTGCATCCTGCTTTCACTATTGCACACCACAGTAGCCTTCGAAGATCGTCAGGACACAGTTAGAAGTGGGATTCGTCGCTAAACACTATATGTCCTAAATCAGCATCATTTCAACCTGCACTGCGAAAAACGGGTATGCAAAATCGAGTAGAAAGTGCTCACTTTTGAATACTTCACATACTCAAAATGGCTCCGATCCCAACGTATTCAAATTTGAGATTCGCACATACTCATTTTTAGTAACAAGCACATACTCAGAATGGCAACTTCACGTACTCACTTTTGAATACGTCACATACTCAAAATAGATCCGATCCCAACATACTCATATTTGAGTCTCGCACATACTCATTTTTGTACGTACTCAAAATGGAAACTTCGCATACTCAATTTTGAATATAATCTTGTATCAATTATGAGTGTGGAATAGAAAACTGAGTGTCATGTATTCATTTGTGAATCTGTTACTGCATCAAATATGAGAATCAAACAATCCAGTGAGTATGTTTTGAATTTATTTTCCGATACTGTTGTTGTATCGAAAATGAATTTTAAACAGAAAAATATATATCAATTAAAATTTTCAGGGAAATAAATAAGCGCTAATTTATTTGCAAGTATCATTTTCTTCATCTTATATATTATTTTACACTTTATGAAGTTTTTGTTACAAAACTTCCGATTCAAAATTCATTCATTTACTGTGTGTAACAAAACTGTTACTTTTAGAAACAAAAATGCAACTGTTATGTGATCATAAACTGTAATTTGAGCTTATACCTCAAATTTAAATCAATTCGAGTGGTTTAATAAATCTTAAATTAACGAAAATCGATTCGATTCAAGAGTTAAATTCTTTTCAAAACAAATGTGTAAGGAATCTGAGCTATTAGTTACAGAAGCAATTCAGTTCATTAAGAATTATATTTATGTTTTTAGAAGCAATATAGAGTTTGTTTCCTATATGTGCAGAAAATAGAGTTTTATTTAAAGTTCAGTCACTTAATAATAAGTTATTAGAAATATCTTGAAACATTATGATGAATATTAGATTTTCCATTATAAAAAACTTAATATTTTTTTCATGTACATTGTTTACATGTGTAAAAAATGCTGTACATTACTGTGTACATCATTTCCCCCCCCCATCTAATATATATTTACTTTTGAATTAACATCATAACTAAACTAATACCTAAAATTAATGATTTGCTGTACACAGAAAAAATAAAACCGTATCATATTTATGAAAAATTTATTCTGAATATCATGCACATAGATATGGGGTATTTAAAAACAAAACATTCACGATTTTGAAACAAGAATATTAAAAAAATAATAATATTTTAACTCCTACAGATGAAGGCATGTCTCTTATAAACACTGCTATCTAATCCATGCTATATTCCAACTCTATCCCCATTCGTACAACATTGCTTATGTTTTAATCTAGCTTACAATGAGGTATTTAAAATATAGGAAGTTCTCATATGTAAAGGTAAGCAGATTTTTTACTTCTTACAAAACAACATTTTGTCAGGTTACTAAATACGAGTGAAAATGCTTTTCAAACAACGCTGTTTCAAATAAATATACTATTTTTGCATTGTTATTATGTAGACAGTTCTTTAATTTTTCGAAAGAGAAGCAAGTCATCTACACAACCATATAATACAGCTATATTTTTGGAATATACTTAACCATTATAGTATAAACTATTACATGTAAGAATTTCTGCTTGGTCTGTGAAACCATTCATTCTATAAAGCAGTTCTTGCTGCTTTGAATTATGAACTTTGACACACTTAGATCCCAAAACATGTGTTATACAAGGAATTTTAAAGTTTTTTTTTTTTTTTCCTAAACACGTGTTATTTTTAATTGGTGTTAATGGATTAAAATTTACTCAGACAGAGCTTGTCTCCTTATGACAATTGATATTTTTTATTATAAAAAAATATCAATATAATAAGATTTTTTTTAGAAATATCACAAGTGTTTTCAATTAAAGCATTTTGCGATACGTATTATACAATAACATAAATCTAATTTAAACAACATGGATCAGTTCATAATTAAAACAAAATATACATTATGCATTAGTTTGTAAATACATTTAGTTTTTATACATAATGTCACATATTGTAAAGAAATTTTGGAATATAGAATAATAAAAAGTATTGAAACTGATTAACATGTTTCATTTTGCCAATTGATTATGTTCATTTTGTAATTTCTGTTCTAAAAAAAGTATTATAAATTTTACACCAAATTACTCTCTTAGAAAGGTTAATTGCATACAAAAGTTTTTTGTAAACCTGCCTATTTCAAGACTTGTAAGCCATTTTATTGGTTAGAAACCTTTAAAAGTGGAATTTTAAATTATATGATTTTAGCACTTAGATTTGTGTCATGATATACATAAACTTTTTCAATTTTGTTTTGACCTACATTATGTTCTACTGCAACAGCCACTGCCATAATGTTTTGGTGTTGCTTAAAATTGAGTTCATTTTTGATCTGAATGAATCAAATAGTATGACTTATTAGGTGTCTAAGTAAATACGTAAAACTTGCAACACAATATTTTTTAAATAATGTGCCAAAATGAGGTGAATATTTATTACATTCAGTATATAATTAAATTTATCATAAATCATTCATAGCAAAAAATTAATAATTTTACCGACATATATGTCTACCAAAACAAACCTATGTGGTATGTGTTAACATCGGATTTCTCTATGAGCAAGCTGTTTACGTCTTGTACATCAGTTTTATTTCAATTCATATATTCAATACAATTCTCACATTATTCAATTATTTACATTCGAAAGGAAATAATCTGAGTATGTTTTTATACATCTATAGACTTATGCTCGTTTAATTGTGAATTTAAAATGTTGCTCAGTAAGCCTATTTAAACTTGCTTCTGGCATTTGTTTGTACACTTCCAATATAAGTTTTAAATTATTTCCTGCCTTAAACAGATGTATTTTTGAGCTGCTAACGACTATTCCAGTCTTTTGTTTTGATTAAGCTTATTTTGTATTTCAAACTATTTCATGTTTTAATATTGTTATTCATCATTAGATCATCAGTTGATTCCGACATGTTAAAAATAAGGGCCTCAATATTTATTGTAGTATTGTAATTATTTTAAACCCTCTGAAAAATACATGTGAATACTTAAAGTGTAATTACGCTCTTTTGAATTATAGTATATTTTATATATAAACACTTTATATTTATCAGGCTGCTTGTTTAAAAAATAAAGCAATATTGGATTAAACTATTTTCTCATTTAATCAGGATAAATAATTAAAGCTGTAACAGTTATATAACAATTTATGATTTAAACGGGTGCAATTTTGTACCTTGAAGGGTTTTTTAATGTGTTTTGCAAACAAAATTAATTTAATCATAAGTTGATTATAATGTTTCAAATAGGTTTCAACAGTATTTAAGAAAAATATATGTGAATATGTAAATTCTATATACAATTTCAAATTTAATAATATATATTTAGCTAGCATTAATTTCTTTTTCTCAAAATAATATTTATTAATCAAATACAATTTTGACTTATATGTTTTAATGTAAATGAAGAGAAATTTTAACTATTGTAAACAACAAGACACATACCTAAACTTATATTAGTGATAATCTGATTTTTAAAAATATGTATAAAATGTTAATTTTTAAAATTATATTTGAATAGGAATGATACAGTTGGGGATAAAAAACAGAATTTTGAGGAAATAGAAAATTTTACATTCTATAAATCTTGAGTACTGTTTAAGAATCTGTAACATTGCCTTGTCGTGCAAATGTCATTCGTGTTTCTTCCAACCAACACCAGAACAAAGTAATTCATCTCTGCACAAGCATATTAACTTTAAGAAATGCATGAATAAAGTGGTTAAATTGTGTAAATAAAAATACAAGTATCAACATATAAAAGGGGTAGATAATATGATTGGCCCTGTACTAAGGTGAACATTTATAAGTGTTTTTACAATTTATAATGAATTATACATATCTATAGTATTTGTGTCATGTATCGAATACAAAAGAGATTGTTTTATTTATTCAGTGTGCATAAAGGTTGGAGTTCATGAATAGAATAAAATCTGAATATACTGCACCAAATATTTATTCAAAATTTTGCAATAATTTTGGGCCACATTATAAAAATAAACCAAGATATGAAATATCTGTGTATAAACCTTAATTATATAAAAATCAAATTCTGAATTACAACACAAAAAAGTAGTAGTTTCTAACCCCAAGTCATAGGAGTTTAAATTGGATTACTTAAAAAATGTGAGACAATAGTGATGAAACACAAGACAATCACTTATAATATGATGAACAGTAAGACATAACAGGAAGGATGCCTGATTAGATTGTGAAAATTTGATTCCAAAATATACATTAAATTTGAGTTTAAATTAAAACCATATTCTTTAAAAATATATATATTCTGAAATATCTTACTCCTGTCATAAAGCATCTGAAATTTACTTCAATTCATAATAAAATTAATCAGGAATAAAAACTATTTTTGTCAACATTTTATTCTGAATGTATCATTTCTAACTTTTTTGATTACCACACAGTATTATTGGAACAAAATACGGATGTACAATTCTTCGAAAATAGTAAATATACAAATATATATCTTAAAACATGATAAAAATGTATAATAATTTCTCTGTCAATTAAAAAAAGACAGTTTCCTTACACACTTATGAAGTGAAAAAAAAATGGAATTCTTGTCGAGCATCATCGATAAAAAAAATGGCTTAAAATTTTAACAACACTGCTTTTTGAATACTGTAATGTTATTCTATAAAATATAAGCTTCATACACAAATATTTACTTGTATGAGAATAATTTTAATGCAAATTAAAGTAAGAAGTCACTAAGCTACGATTACGATGTGAATACAGACATGAATACATTATGAATACAGACAAAAAAACACCTGTAAAGCACAAATAACTACTCACAGAAAATCATTTTCAAATCAGAAAATGATGATCAATAACAATTCAACATTTTTATATCTTAAATAAAAGAATCTTTCTCATGAAGTATATATTCCGTGACTGAGACAAAAATGTAAACAAACACAGACGCGAAAATGAGTATCCGTACATACTCATTTTAGTATTCCTGTATTCTACCGCGTGTAGCGTGGTAAATACGAAATATAGTTCGAAATATTAAAGCAAACCATATTTGTTTTTGAAACCCACTTTGTAAAATACGTAGTCAGTATATAAAAGGAACTTTTATAGTCCTTATATCTGTAATAATTTTTTGAGAATGCTGATTTCCCATTTTTTTTTGGTTTTGAATACTTGTAATGTTCACATTCGATAAAGGTATACGCTCAAATCTGATACAAACATACTCATTTCAAAATGAGTACGTCTAGGTATTCATTTTTGAGTATTTCTTTTTTCTCCGTGTGATCGAGCCAAGCACCTTTGTAACCTGTCTCGATATGGTGTGAGTGGCAGGTGGCGTAGCGGTCGGTACGAGCGTAGATATTTCTCTACAATCCGTCTGTGAATGGCCATCGCGGACACTCGTATGAGGGGGGCACGTCTGATGGTTGATAACGATGAATCAGGTCCCGTATCAGTTGATCTGACAAACACTCTGTCCTCCCGATCTGCTGTGGCTCTAGGTGGACCCCTATCATCATGACGCGAAATCTGCCACTTTGCGCAAATTCTTGTCGGCATCTTCTAATCGCCGCATCGCTTCCACCCATATGACGAGCAATTCTCCGATTTGTCGAACCTGCCTCTTTCAATCCAATGATACCACCTCTTTCAGACTCTGAAAGTTTCATTTAATGAGCTCGAAATTTGCTGCGATGAATTTTTTCAGTCGTTGAAAGGTATCCTAAATTGCAATGCAACAGAAAATGTGACCATCCGATTAAGAATCGATTCTTATATACACCTGCTGAGTGCGCAGTTCCCATGCGCTTTAGCTGCCACTATTCCTTCACTGGACACCAAATTTTAATCATTTTCATGTTCGGTCTAAACATCTTTGCATAGCAGCGGTAGCCTAGTGGTCATGGCTTCGGATTCGTGGCCGGCGATTTTCGTTCAGTCGCAGGTTCAATCCTTGGCCGTGTAACCGGGACTGATGCACGTTAAATCTGTCGGGGCCCACAGTCCTCCCGTTGGCGTGGTGTGGAAGTTAGGAGAGGGAGTGTCAGCTCAGGTGTCGTCCTCTTCACTTGACCGGGGTTCAAAATTACGAGGTCCGTCGCCAATAACACGTCGCCTCCCACTTCTGTTTTGCAGGTGATTACTGGCGTTCCCCCTATTCATCTGACCATAAAATTTCATTTTCTTAAGTATCAAATTTGGAGGCGGCATAATTTCATCTTTTTTCACCTGATTAATAATATCCCATTTGATTCCAATATCTCACTGAGAACTGTTCGTCCTGAAAAACGAATTATTTTTCTTAACAAATTCTCAGGCTCCTCCGAGTGGGAGATTTACACCGACTGATCAAGGATCGGGTCCGAAACTGGGTTCGACCTGTGTATCTTCCACCGGAGTGTCCTAAGCAGAGTCTACATGTTCAAACTAAATTTTTATAATTCAGTTTTTCAGGCCGAGATTTCGACAATCGGATTTACCGTTTTTTGAGCCGTCTCTCATAACTTCAAAGTTTCTGTTTACTCCGACAGTTTATCATCTATATTGCTACTGCAGAGTACCAGAAATAAATCGGCTTTTATCAATACCATTAAAGAAAAATTAACAACTTCTTCTGATTTTTTAAACTTATACTGGGTTCGGGCCCACGTCAGAGATTATTCTAACGAAATTGCCGATTTCTTTGCAAAGCTCGCTATCACTTACGGTGAGAAAATGAATGTCCCTGCCCATCGGTCTCATATAGTTATGACTTTAAAAAATAAGCTTCTTTCTGACTGGGAGGTCTGATGGTCAACTTGTATTACTGGTATACGGGTTCAGTCATATATTCCTAGAACAAATTTGAATTATTATACCAATTCAAGTTTTATTACACGCTTCTTAACCGGTCATGGTCCCTTCATTTCTTATTTAAATCGTTTTAATTTAAAAAAATACAAATTTATGTATCTGTGGTTCGGTTGGAGATGCTGACCACTACGTTTTCTCTTGCCCTTTTATCAGAGATTATCATTTAAAATGTCTTGCTGTTGAAGCGAAACTTATTTGGCTGAGATCCGAGTGTGAAAATTCCTACTTACATTCTAATCTTAAATCCTGTATACTTACGGCTCGTAAAATTATCCAACAAATTTATTAATTGTTTCAAACTTTTATTATATTTCTCAATATTTTTATCAATCCTTACCATGTAGCTATAATTGTATGTCTGGTAAAAATGTCCATACCTTTGCCTAACACTTCATTTTTGTTTCCGAATTTGTGGACGTTTTTGTATAGTGCTATTTAACCTGTTGTGTATCTCATTTCTGCAAGAAAATTTCAACTGTTTCTTTTGTTTCTGTCATGTATATTTTTTGTGCAAATACCTTGTACATTTTATTTAACATTTATTTCAAAATTATGTAAATCTTATGTTATTTTGTCTATTAATGCTGAGTGCGGGTGTGATTGTTTCCCGGGGGG
>BMAW01119270.1:0-100318 GCA_019974015.1 Nephila pilipes
TTTTTATTCAATTTTCATGTCAATCTTCCAAACCAAAATTTTGTGCAACTATATTTGTTTGAATAATTTCGAAATGTTTTTAACTTATAACTATTATCGTTTTATTTCACATGGAATGAAAAGTCTCTCAACTCCTCGACCTCGCACCTATCTTTGCATTTTAGAGCCCATTTGAAGCAATTTTAATGGGGCAAAATTAATCGAATTCAAAATCATACTTTAAATAATAAGATTTACATAAGATTACTATGAAATTTGATAAGCGATCATATATGTTTATAAGTAAACATTTTTATTTAAAAGGTGCCATTTATATAGATAACAACAAAATTATATGTTGTCGTTTATTTTAATAATTTTTTCCCTTACTTCTAGTCAAACATATACTCCGGTGTATTTAAAATAATATAACCATATAACCATGCTCAGATTGAAATTAAATTAAATTTTTATATTTATTGTAGAAATATTTGGCATATTTGGCGACTCAGTTCATAAAAAAAATTCGTTTCATTCTACTTCATTGAAATTATATGTATAAACTTTTTTTACATAATGAATTTCTAACTCTATAAAATGAAGATTTAAAATTTTTTAATCGACATAAGGCAAAAGAAAAAAACAAATTTTGAATAATTTAACCAAAAAGAAATAGTATCGTATTATATTAATAACAATTAACGATGAATAAACTAGGAATTTAATGAAATGTTTATCAGGAGTTTATTTATAATTTGTGATACATTGTATAACTTTTAAATTGTTTCTTCGAGTCTTGAGTTCGAGTCCTGATTCTTTTGAAGACCCGTCATGAAGGGGGTTAATGGACTTTAACTCTATCGAAGCTCCAAATAGTCCCATTAATGCTGTGTGGAAGTTTAGAGAGAGGTGCTAGTTCAGGTATTAGTCCTCATCACTTTACCGTGGCTCAAAATTCCAAGGTCTGTCGCAATTAGCCTCGTATTGCTTCTTAGTAAGACGTTAAGACGTAGTCAATCAATCAATCACTACATTTAACATTAAACTATTACAAGAATTCAAAATCAAATAATTCAGAAACAATTTAAAAAAGTAAAATGCAAACATCACCTTTTAAATGGGTTTTCTTCTGATCACATTGTATGTGTGGGTCAAAACTATAAAAGCTTTTTTCTCATATTTTAAAGCTTTCAATTGAGCTGAAATTTTCTACACACAATTGTTGTGGATGACAATACGATAATTTAATTACATTCAATAAAAATTAACTGACTTAAGCTAATTATTTAAAGAATTAAATTTTACTCCAAGTTTCTCTCCAAGTCGCCAAATCCGTCGCCAAGGCGAAGGGGTCGGTGCTTAAACTCTATTTTGTTAATTATTACTTTGTTAAAAAATTAATGAAAAATAAATTATGGTGAATTTCATAAACGTCAAATAATAAAATTAATTATAAAAACTAATTATTGAATAAATTCAATTCGACTCAACATTCCCTTCTGCTCTTGAAATTTAAGGTGTAAAAAATTTACATTACGCAGAGTGTGAAGTTTGAAAGAAAACCCAAACTCATTTTTTTACCTTATTTTATTATAGTAAGGTAGAATAATTCCAATAATTAATAATATTGTTGTATAGAATTCCAATAATAATATTGTTTCAACATAAATAATACACATCGAATAGAAATATTTAATTTTATCGTACGCTCAGAATAAATAAATAAAAAGTGAAGTAATACGAAATCATTTATTGAAGAAAAAATTAACCTTTAGAATAAATCTATTATTAAAATACAGAAATGTTTCAGGGTTAATCTGGTTTTATAAAAGATGAAATCTATTTTCAGATATTTAAATATTAAAAAAATACCTTTTCTCAGAACCCGCTATTAAATTCTCTTTTAAACACAATTTAGTTCATTTCGAAACAAACATTTTTGCGTTTCCTAGTTGTATTATTGTATTATATATATTTTTTTCTCTTCCTTACAGAAGCAACATGTTTTCCCCTTACCCCAACGGTTTAAAAACTCTTGGTTCATATTTCAAGAATTGTTTGTTAAAGTACGAGTGATATGAAGTAAAGGGAATTTTATTTAATCTAAGAAAAAGCAATCTTTTCATAAATATCTGCTTTTATCTTTATAAATGTAAATATCACCGAATATAGCAATTTTAGCAATTGTTTCTTTGCGATTAATAAACTAGCAAAAACAAAAATAGATTAAATATGAAATTGCATAATTCCTCTTCAAAAGAGTATCCAATTATGAAGGTTCGATACCTATAAAAGAAGGTTTCAACAGTAATAAATCAAGATTTCTTTTTAAGACTATAAACAATATTATAATGGAATAAACATGATTGTTCTTAGAATGATGCAGTGAAAATTGTTTTTAATTAATAAGAATAATGTTTGTAATAAAAGATAATTTCGTTAAATATTCATAACTGAGATATATTTAAGTCGAAACAATGATAATTGTGGGAATCAAAATAAAATATAAATAAAAATGTAAATTATTAATAAAAGTAATGTATGTAATGAAAGATTTTTTTTGTTTTGTTAAATTTCATACCGATATTTTTAAAAGGAAATAATAATTACATTAATGATAATATAAAAAAGGAGAATTACTTAACAAAATAACATGTGTATTAAAAGATCTTTTCACTGAATCCTTACAAAAGTATTTTTCGAACACAATAATGATAATAATACACATAAAAATAGCATACATCATTGAAAATAACGCATAAGTCAGAATATAAAACTAAGAATCATCAATAAAAATTATACGTGCAATTATATATAATTTCATAGTGTGTGCATCTTTATAGCAATATTTTTTAAGACAAAACAATTTATCTGCATGAATAAAAAGAATTTGTATGTGTGTTGATGGTGGAATAGAGCGGTAAAAAAATAAAAATAGCTAGACACAGAAATTATAGGTAATTATTGTGTGCGCCTTGAAGGAATTCCACCCCCTGAAATTCGCTTTCGATTTTTTTAATTCAGAGTTGAAGCGATTTTTGGAAATTTGTATGTGTATGTG
The DNA here is from genome assembly GCA_019974015.1 of Nephila pilipes. NCBI lineage: Eukaryota > Metazoa > Arthropoda > Arachnida > Araneae > Nephilidae > Nephila > Nephila pilipes. Next base: position 3,041 of record BMAW01119270.1, read on the forward strand.
TACTCTGTGACCTTGTTCCTGAACAAAAAGTCGCAGAATTACGGCTTTTTCACCTTTCTGAGAAACCCTAGTTATTGTAAGAAGACTAATTTTGCTTTGGGAGTGTCGATTTTTAGGGATTTTTTTTAAATACCACTAAAAGGCGTCAATTTCTAATTTATTTTATCTTTAAATTGTTCCATCCAGAAACCTACTAATTATAACGGCATGGTAAGCAGAATGGATACTTGCCCCTCCGTTAAAATAAAAATGGGATAAAATATAAATTAGTAGATTGCATACAAAATTTGATTGCACAATCAGTGAGCAAGTTTTCGATGTTTTTCCCCCTATCCTTAGTAAATTTATCATTCCGATATCGATATCATGACACGTGACTTCACGGTATATCTTTGCTTCCGACAATTTGTTTATCATGGATTACTTTTGAGATCGTTATATTCATTCATTTGTTTGTACTTGTAGACGAATTACTATTTTTTTCCGAATGAATCACAATTAAGGTAAATTTCTTATACTTGCTAGCTAATTTGTCTGATACCAGAGAAATGGTCTTGTGACCAGTGAAACGTCCGAGCAGTTACTTCACTGTCCTAATTTCCACACCACATCAAGTGGAAATTTTGAAGCTCAGTTGAATTTAATTTCAAAAATTCGAGATTCAAAGAAAAAAATGGTTTCATAGTATTTATATTTTTTCAAAAATTGACATTTTTGTTACATTTTTATATTTCCAGGGACATTTAATAATTTCCCATACATTTTAATGATTTTGTAGAAAACTTCATTGAAACGCTTTTCTTTCCTCCAGATCCAACTTAATGAGTATCTATAATTTAATAAACTCATCATGTCCTTCTGATGTAATAAACTTTTTTCTATGTTAAAAACATTAAATCTTCTTAAAAACTGAATTTCATGTATTTTAAATGCATTCTCAGGAGGGGGGGAATTGGGTTTTTTTTTTATTTTTATTTTTAAATGCATCAATAGGAATAGATGATATTCTAAAATTAAATATATTTCTCGAAAAGTAATTTCCCATCAGTATAAATCCGACTTTTTCTTCTTCTTTTCCTTTATCCATGCAATCATTTTGATGTAATATATTTTTTATCAGATTGCTTTTTTTTTTTTGAAAACACTCCACCATTTTCTCCAAAAATATTATTAGGTATTCAAATTAATTTTATCGTGCTTCCAATTTCACTTATCTCGTTTTAATATTCATAAAACTATTCTTTTATTACAAAAATACTAGTTATACTTTTCTATTCAAGGCATAACTAGTTTATGTATTCGTTCCCTCCCTCTCTATTCTTTTCATGTTTCCCTGCAGCATTGCGAGACAGACGAAAACTAATTTAATTTAGAATATTTTATTCATTTATTCAATAATAAATATCGTGATTATGTTATTCGGTTATTAATCTTCCGAGAATGATAAAATATGAAAGAGAGGGAGGGACAGAAAAAGCTAATATTTGGGAGGAGGGGGGGTAAGAATTCTAGGGATATAAAAATTTTCTTACCCCATAGCTTCGAGAATATATAATCAAAACAGGCACTTGATTAATATCGGTTTAAAAATAACTTTGAGTACCTCTCGCGCCAAACTGGATGCACAAATATTTAAGATAAGTTTTGGAAATGAAATTAGTGCTTAATGATGCCGATATATTTACTTTTGAGTTTCCTCTTCGAGAAGGATATTACGGTAATTAATTTTTCCCTTCTTTGCTTTTACCCAGCTAAAAGTATCGCCTAGATAACATGAATCATTTTAAAATCGAACCTTTTGCATCGCAAAGGGGTGGAAAATAAACTAAAATTAAATTACTCCAATTAAAATTTTCCCCCTTATTCGCTAACGGTGTTTATTTAATAAATGGGTAGGAAATATATTTTTCCTTTTTAGTTTATTTCCTACTTCACGCAGTGATAGGCAATTAAAACTGCTGCTTCCAGTAAATTCACGGCTTCTTGTTTTTAATTCGAGGAACATTCGAAATAACATTCGGATGAAATAAATCTAGACTAACTTCCGTTGGTTGAATTTACGACATTTCTCTCTGCTGTAGCAGTGGCGTTTTTCTTTTTACGGAGGCCATTTTTCTTTTATCGAGTATTTTACCGTAATTATCTCTTTGTGGTTGATGTACTTCGAAGTAATTAAGTAGATCCCTTTTGGGTAAAAGTTCAATGCTGGGCGAGCGGAGGTATTGGAATTACTTTTTGTCAGATTTTATTTTCCAGATGGAAGCATTTAATTCGTTTGGAGTAAGTAACTGGTTTCTATCTTTGCATGTAAGGTTATTCCCGAATACATCCGCGTGTGGAAGAGAATTGTTAATAAGACTCCCAGAAACTGCATCACCCGTAATGAGATTAGTGATAATTCTAAACTTATCTCAAGTTTTCGTAATTTTGGACTTAAATTTAATGTATGATCCTAAACTTGGGGTATTGTAAAATTTCACTTATACAAAACCCCAAGTCAGTCATTTATTGCCCCATCAGGATCATTTCAGTTTTTTCGATTACGATCATGGCCATGACTGCAAACTCATGGCCGGTGTTGTTTCCATCGAACAGTGAGTTCGAATCCTGATGTCACTAAAGATGCCCATTAAATCTGTCAAGGCTCTAAATTCTTAAGTTGGCATCCCGGGATATCCTAGCGATCCTTCTCTATTTTCGACCCTCCTTCTTGTCACACACACAACCACTTTTTATCTTTTTTTTCCAACTTCACGTCTAGACCACAGTTTAATCTTCTTTGGCGCAGCATAGCCATATCTGGCTCTTGCGCCAATAAACTTTACATTCACTCACTCACTTAAGTTGGCGTCGTGTGGAAGTTTGGTAAGAAAATATCTCCTCAAGTGTCGTTCTCGTCACTTGGCCGAGTTAGTGATGGTGGAGTTTAATGGCGCACGAGCCTGGTGTGGCCATGCTGCGCCCAAACAAGATGTAACTGTGATTTGGACGTTTGAAGTGGCCGTCATGGCTTCGGATTCGTGTCCAGCGGTTTTCGTTCAGTCACGGTTTCGATCCTTGGCCGCTAAAGACCCTTCGTGTAGCCGGGGCTGATGCACGTTAAATCTGCCGGGCCCAAAGTCCTACCGTTGGTGTGGAAGTTAGGAGCGGATGAGGCAGCTCAGGTATCGTCCTCGTCACTTCACCGTGGCTCAAAATTACGAGGTCCGTCGCCAATAGCCCTCGTGTTGCTTCTAGTGCGACGTTTATAAAAACTAAAGTAAACTTGGACGATTGAAGGGGGGAGAGGAAATAAAGTTAAAAATTGTTAACAAGAAGGAGGGTCAAAAATAAAGTAAGGTCGCTGGGTATCATGGGGGTGCGTTATCCCTGTACCCCAAACACATTAACCCCATGGGAAAGGAAAAGACGTCTAGGGTGCCTCGGGGTCATGATATCCGTACCTACCTAAAGAAGGTAAGCCCTTGAGCGCTATCACTTGACTATGGTTAAAAATTGCAAAGACAGCCTCCTGTAGCCTTCATGTTGTTTCAAAATGAGATATTAATATAAAATTAATTAATCAAAATCTGTTTTCCGTTATTACATGGGATTAATATTTTCCCAGAATAAACACATTGAAGAAGTGTATTTTTTTCCGCTGTTATCACTACCGATACTCTCGAAATATATACACACACAACTCAAGAAGGGCATGAATCACTCACTATTATCAATAAAGATATACTTCTTATCCGGAATACCTAAGTACAATCTAAGTACATTTTCTCACTATTTTCACATTTCTGATATATTTCCATTTCAAAATAAACACAATCGAAGAAGTGGGTATATATATGTGTTTGTATTCTCTCTATTATCACTCCCTATAAAAAATTTTAAAACTTTTTCTCACTATTTTAACAACATATATACTTTTTTCATAGAATAAATACAGTTTCATAGAATTTCATAGAATAATACACATTTTCTTATTGGTTTCATATTATTGATAAGTTTTCTTCTCAGAATAAATACAGTTGAAGAAATAAATATAAGAGATGTTTTCTTTCTCCCACGCACTCTATCAAGACGCAATAAATACTTTCCCCCTCAGAATATAATAGAAGAAATATGTTTTCTCAATATCGTGTAGCTAATTATATATATATTTTTCCTAGAAAGCATACAATCAATTTTCTCACTATTAATGTGTTATTTACTACGAGGGGGTATTGTGAAAGTTTAACTATTAAGAAATAACCCAGATACCAGGATGAAATTTATTCTGTATGTTAATTGATCCGTATGTACTTAATGTTGTAAATTATAGCTATTAAAATGTTGATTTATTTGGTTTTGTGAAGCTGAAGTGAGTGAGTGAATTTAAAGGTTATTGGCACAAGAGCCAGATGTGCCTATGCTGCGCCAAACAAGATTTTACTGTGGTCTGGACGTGAAAAAATTGATGAGAAACAAAAATTGGTTGACAAGGAGGAGGGTCGAAAATAGAGGAGGGTCGCTAGGGTATCCCGGGAGAGCGTAATCCGTGTTTACCAAAGACGTGTTTTTAAACCCCAAGGGAAAGAAAAAGATCACTACGGTGCCTCAGGATCATGATGCCCATACTTACCTTTTAGTTTTTATTAACGTCGCACTAGAAGCAACACGATTGGCTACGAACCTCGTAATTTTGAACCACGGTCAAGTGACGAGGAAGACACCTGAGCTGGCACCCCCCTCTCCTAACATCCACACCACCCCAACGGGAGGACTTTGAGCCCCGAACAGATTTAACGTGCATCAGCCCCACCTACACGGCGGGTCTTTGGCGGCCAAGGATCGAACCCGCGACTGAGCGAAAACCGCCGGCCGCTAGTCCACGACCTTGACCACTAGGCTACCACGGCCCCACCCATACTTACCTAAAGAAGGTAAGTTTTAACAAATGTTCTTTGCTTTGTGGCCTCTGTAACCAAGTAGTCATGGTCGCGGACTAAAGGCCGGCCTTGTTTTTATCGAGTCGTGGGTTCGAGCCCTGATTCATCTAAAAACTTGCCGGGTAGCGGGATTATGCACGTTTAATCTGGTCTAAGTGTGAAAATTTAGAAAGCGAGGTGCCAGCTCAGGTATCGTCTTCGTCACTTGACCGAGACTCAAAATTACTAGATCCGTCGCCAATGCCCCTCGTGTTGCCTCTCAGTGCGACGTTAATAAACATTCACATAATGAAATCATTATATAATTTTAAAGTTTTTTTTACGTAACAAATTCGAAATATAGTGACCATATTTTTGTATCTTATTTGATTGTTAGGCATATTGCTCGTAAATTTGTTAAACGTGTAAATATATTCGCGTGTACTTCTAGGTTATTTTTATAGTTCTTAGATTTTTTTTAGATCATTTCACTTAGATTTTAAATAAATATAACATATCTTGTGTGCCCCTTGTACATTTTCTAATTGATTTCTTTCCGTAACCAACTGTTCAAATAATAAACTAATTAAATTATCTTACCACTACTTCGTTATCCCGGTTGATAGACTAAAGGACTCAAAGCCGATGGGTACTTCGCAAATCCGAACAAACCCCGCCATATAGCAAGGACTGACACACGGTGAATATGTCTAGTCTTTAAAAGCCTTCACATCGACTTGATGTGAATGGGAAGAGGGAAACTGCCAACTGGGGTGTCGACTTTGTCATCTGACAGCGGTTCAAAATGCGAGGTGTATTAGATATGAGAGACAATTGAGACCGGTAGAAACAGGCATCAGAGAGCACTTTAATAAACTACGTCGTATTGTATTAGAGATACAAGCGAGCTATACGGGGATAGTTCTCATCGTTTTAAGCGGTCTGGTCATCATGATCGCGAACTTTATGATCGGTCACTAAGCCAGCCCGAAGGGGGGGGGGGTGAACGTTGGAAGCAAAATAAGACCCACCCCCTCAGAGTCTTATCTTCTTTAGATATATACAGGACCCGTGTGGTGACAGGGAATGACAGAATAGCCCTACTGCAGCTCATGTATGTCGTAAAAGGTGACTAAAATGGGTAACCAGCGTCTAGGGATATAGACAAGCACTCTGTCTCTGAGGATTATATCAGGCGACCTCAGGGACATATCTTCTTCAGGTAAGTACGGGCATCATGACCCCGAGGCACCACAAATTGAACCTTTTCTTTGCCATGAGCTTTACTGTCTTTATTAAACACGAGTTAAGCTCTCCAGGAATACCCTAGCGATCTTTCTCTATTTTCGACCCTCCTTCTCATCAACCAATTTTTGTCTTTTCTTCAATTTTTTCACGTCTATACCACACTTAAATCTTGTTAGGCGCAGCATAGCCACATCTGGCTCTAGCGCCAATAATCTTTACCTTCATTCACTCAAATTCACTCAGATAAATGCAGGTATTACGACCCCGAGGAACCCTAGTTATCTTTTTCCCATGTGTTTTACTGTCTTTGGTAAACACGGGTGACGCTCTCCCGGGATACCCTAACGATCCCTCTCTATTTTCGACCCTCCTTCTTGTCAACCAATTTTTGTCTTTTCTTCAATTTTTTCACGTCTAAACAACAGTTAAATCTTGTTTGGCGCAGCATAGCCACATCTGGCGTCAATAACCTTTACCTTCACACACTCACATTCACTCAGATAAATACAGGTATTTCGACCCCGAGGTACCCTAGTTATCTTTTCTTTCCCATGGAGTTAACTGTCTTTGATAAACAGAGATGATGCATTCCTGGGATACTCTAGCACTCTTTCTCTATTTTCGACCGTTTTTGTCAGTCACTTTTTTTTCCTCCATTTTCCCCCAACATCTAGATCACAGGTATATATTGTTTAGAGCAGCATTGCCAAATTTGGTTCTTGCGCAATACACTTCAACTTTCATTCACTCTGAAGGCCTCGCGCCTCCGAATGGTTTGCAAAATCAAAATGGTTTCATTTTCCTTTCTTTGCGGTTTTAATCCGAATATAAATATATTTAAATATTATCTTCAAAAGAGATAAAACACACAAGAAAATGAAACAGAAATCATATGCTGCAAAAATATTCTAACACGCCGTGCACCACGGGATATTAGCCTTTGTTGCTTTATATACCACATAACATCAATCAGTGAATCAATCAGTCGTGCACTAAGCCGTATTTTATAAAATAGGCGAAACAATTATTTTCGCTGTTTAATTTGCAGCCGATTTTTTGTCGGATCGAAATGTTGATTTTATTAAAACAATATATTTATCATTTTCGTGTATTCTTTACAATACCAATTGTCAACGTAATAAATAGTACTCTCATAAAATGAAATAAATTTTTATTTCATTGCACGAAATTTGTTTTTCAAGGCCCTTCCAGATAATTTTGAATCGCACCCTATTTTTATTCGGGTGTATAAGCCAAGCCATAGATTTATGGCCTGCGAGTCTTTTTTACACAATAGTTTTGGGGTTTTTTTTTTTACTAACGTAGCACTAGAAGCAACACGAGGGTTATTGGCAACGGATCTCGTAGTTTTGAACCTCTGTCAAGTGACGAAGACGAACCTAAGCTGATACCTCTCTCACCTAACTTCCACACCACACCACTTGGAGGCCTTTGGGCCCCGGCTATCCGGTGGGACTTTTGTGACATGAAGGCTCAAACCCACCACTCGACGAAAACCACCGGCCGCAAGTTCATGACCACTAGGCTACCACATAACAAAATAGTGAAAAGAGTGGAATTGCTTCACGTTAAATTCAACTACTCGTCTTTAAAATCTCACAAAAATGTAGCTATAAGGAAAGGGAAACCACATACACAACTCAAGTAGGGTCCTCGTCACTTGACTGTGTTTCAAAATTAAGAGATTTAAATCTATTAGACTTCGTGTTGTTTTTAGTGTGATATTAATAAAACCTACCAATTATTACCGAAGGCAATATAAAAATGATTATGCACATAATTAAACATATACATAACTATTTTGTACTCATTAATTCTGATACACTTTTCTTCAGTTATTATTAAGGCGAATTGTTTAAAAATCATGTAATGTTATAATCAATCTTTTGAGTAAAACTTATTTTTTATTCCAAATATTATAACAGAAACATTGGAAAATTTGAAACAGCTGAAAAAAACCTGAATGTGACAAAAAATTTCCACTTAAAATATTTATTATGTTAATTACATTTGATTAATCAGTTAATTTTAATCTCATTCATTTTATAACTTTTAGCGTAAAATCTATTGAATAAATTTTAAATCAAGCTGTAAAATGAAAATTTTGAAAAATGGAAGATGCAAATATCATTCAAAAATATCTTCCACAAATAGCACTGATCAACATTTTTTTTTTTTTGGTTAATACAGAAATAAAAGTCTGTTAAGAATAGCTGTTAAGTTTCGCAAAACTTAAACCAAACAATCGTCCTTTTTAGTCAAAGTTATGAAGAATGACATGTTCCATTAGCGCGCGACACTTACTGATCAAAATGACATGCCCATAACACTCTGTAAGTATGAAACCAAATTATATGATTATTATTAGATAAAAAAAATTAATCTCTCAAATACCTATTAGGTATAGTCAATAAATAATGAGACAGTGGAAATTGTTGCCCCAAAAATTATGGTACTGAAAAAAATAAAGATGAATTGATTGATTTTATTAACGTCTTACTAAGAAGCAACACGAAGCACAGGAAAGCCATCAAATTGAAAAATTCGGATAAACTCTCTCGTTGTGTCATGTCATCCTGTTTCATCAGGACACTAGATCACACACTGCCAATGCAACAAATGAAAGCTTCGCAGAAGTTCAAGTAGGAAGTCCTTCAAGTCAAATGGGAAGGCAATTCCCTTCCCCCTCCCATAATTCAGATGTGTCCCAATGTGAATTCCATATCATTGGTGAGTTCAAAAAAAAACTCTTCAGAGGTAGCGGTTCCAGATGAACGAGCATTACATTCTGCGACAATTGAATAAAGACCTAAACAATTCGGGACATTACTATTGAGACAAATTAAATAAGTTCCATGAAATTCCCTCCACTTCGTTATTTACTGTGACTGTACCTTATTCATCTCATACAGTTTTTTTTTTTTTTTTTTATCGCATTGAAAGGATTCTGATCGTTATAATTATATCGCAAAGAGTTCCGATTTTGTAACTATAATATATCATAAAGAATTCCCAATGAACATTCTATAGTTAGTTCCGCGATTTGAATTTCAGTAGTTGCTCCACCATCATTTTTACGACTAATTTTTTTCTATATTTCGTCTCATGTTAAGAAAACGTGAACAGAATACATTCAAAAGAAGAAAAAAAAAAAAACATTTCTTCCCTTAGTTTGTATTTTGATTACGGAAATTTTGGATTTTGTTGTCTTTCCTGCATAACGACTATTATAGCCGGAAATATAGTTTTATAGCCAGGCAGAGAATACGTCAGGCAGTAATGATAACGGATAGGAATAACTTTGGCGACAGACTTGGCGATAAATTTGATTGTCGAATATCTCTAAAACTTTTGGCGACATAAGAATTCAAAATTTGGCAGCGGAACTAAATGCTTCTGAAAAATGGCATAGTTCTAAGACATATTTTGAGAATATTGGTAGTGTGTGCATGCATGAACTATTATGTATAATAGTGAGTGTCTGTAAAGTGTGTATATGTCCCCCTGCAATACAGTGATAACTTTTGTTGCATTGCTGCGAATGTGTAAACTTTGAATTGGCGATTTCATTAATGCCCTCAGGAGTTGACATTCTTTAAGTAAGTACGGGCATCACGAACTCTAGGGACCTTAGTGATCTTTTTCTCTCCCATTGGTTTTCTGTCATTGGTAAAAAACGAATTACGCACCCCGGGATACCCTAGCGATTCTTCTTTATTTTCGATTATCTTTCATGTCAACCAATTTATATATTTTTTTTCAATTTTTTTCGAACAACTGGATCACAGCTTTACCTTGTTTGGCCCAGCAAAGTCACATCTGTTTCTTGCGTCATTAATCATTCACTCACTCACTGGCTTTCATGTATTCAAAAACGTGTGTGTTAATTACTTCCTGTTGGAAGGAAATATACTGTATTTTCTACAGAGCTTCAGAATAAATTTTAGAATACTGAGTGAAAGAGCCTGCTTATTACTAGCTTGGTCCTTTCCTATATTTATTTGATAGACGATCAACCACATAATAATATCATCTTTCCCGTTCAGGATTAAATCTCAGTGTTCTGTTAATTACAGATGAAATTCAATGGTTCATTCATAATAAATAAACAATTATGATAACGATTATGAAGCTACCAAAAAAAAATCTTTTAAGGCTTTGGATTCGCAATCGTAATTTGCCTTCTTGTGAACTTTTTTTCAAAATTTCCTTGAAATTCTTTGATTCCTTCTGTTCTTATTCTTATTTGATAGTTGTGTTTGATCAGATGTAGGAATTATTTCTATTTAAGGCCAAAAATTATAGAACGAAGCAATTTTGTGATTTAATCCATTAGTATCTATTTTCCATTATCGATTTATCTGATTCTAGCTTGGTGTTTTGACAAATTGGACTTGTCGTAATTTAGCATTATAGCGTAAAATTCGTGTTTTTATTATTTCTTCCGCAATGCGTGGATCGAAGGAAATTTGCATATAATGATACATTCATTACGTTTCATTGCTGATAACATTCGTATCTCGAAATTTCCAGAATATGATCATTTTCGATTATTAATAATTCTTTTTCTTTCGTAATATTATAATGTAATTTGATATTCTTATTTTGGAGTTGCGAACTAATTATTTGCATTCCTTTTTTCACTAATTTGAATTTGTTACTAATCTTCAATTTCGTAACTTTCAAATGATACAACTTCTAAGAAGATCCTAGCCTAGTAATGTTTGTACTTTCATGGGCGTTACAATTCTTTAAAAGCTGAACTCTAAAAGTAACACGTAAGTTTTTTAACACGTTGGCGTCGACATACTTTACTTAAACTCGCTTACTTAGCTCGTTAAGTTAATAGGTTTAAGCAAACTCACGCACTCTAATTGATTCTTAATTTAAACTTAACTAACACATGGATCAATAAGTCCCGAGACTGTGCGGTCGTTTTTTTGCGATTTCCTCTTTCAAACGCACCAGCAAGTCAATATAATAATCACTGTTGATCGATTTACCTTTTTCGAGGTAGTCAATGAAAATCACGCCATGCGTATCCCAAAAAACTGACGCCATGACTTTGCCAGCTGACTGCTGCGTTTCGGACGGCTTTCGCCAGCTGTGCGCCACTCAGATGACTGCCGCTTCGACTCTGGAGTGTAGTGATGTATCCATGTTTCGTCCATGGTCACGTAACGACGCAAGAAATCTTTTTTGTTGCGAGTAAATAGCGATAAACAGCTTTCTGAATCATTGACTCGTTGCTGTTTTTGTTCCATCGAAAGCAATCGCGGCACCCACTTGGAAAAAACCTTTTTCATGCTCAATTTTTCATGAAGGATAGTAAATACACTTCCATATGATATCTGTGTCATCTCAGCAATCTCACGGAGCTTCACTTTACGATCTTTCATTATAATTTTTGTCACTTCACTCACATTTTCCGGTGTAACGGCTTCCACAGGTCTACCCGAGCGTTCCGCGTCATTTGTGTCGGTACGACCACGTTTAAACTCGGCAAACCACCGACAAATCGTTGCTTTTGATGGACAAGAGTCCGGGTGACATTTTTCAATCCATTGTTTCGCTTGCACGGTGTTTTTACCCATCAAAAAACAATGTTTTATCAGAACACGAAACTCGGTTTTTTCCATTTTTTAAACAAACTACAAAACAACTTTACTCTAACCTCGATAACTCAGCTGTTTCTGGTCCGATCGACTTAAGATTTTGACACGTTTCAAGCAAAGGTTAGTACTCTAGAAAGACTTGGTTACTGGTTTACTACGAGCGCCATCTCTGGGTTAGTCTTGGAACTTATTGATCCATGTGTTATTAATAAACTTATACGAGGGTGGATTGATAAGTTTCCGGCCTGACCAAGAAAAACAACGTTTTTAAGAATTTTTTTTTTTTATTTCTCAACATAATCTCCTCCAAGGCTGATACATTTCTCATAGCGGTGTTCTAGTCTAGTAATGCCATCTCTATAGACTGATTCGTCAAGCTCCTCAAAATACCCATTTACAGCTTCGATTGCTTCTTCATTGTCCGCAAATCTCTTACCGCCAAGCCATTTTTTGAGGTTAGGAAACAGATAATAGTCACTCGGGGCTAGGTCTGGAGAGTAGGGAGGGTGCGGCATCAATTCAAACTTCAGATCGTTGATTTTAGCCATCGCAACGATTGACGTGTGCGCTGGTGCGTTATCGTGATGAAACAAGATTTTTTTCTTCGCCAGATGAGGTCGTTTAATTTTCACTTCGTGGCTCAAACGTTGCAATAAGTCTGCGTAGTATTGACCAGTGATAGTTTTACCCTTTTTAAGGTAATCAATGTATATAATACCTCTTGCATCCCAAAAAACAGTAGCCATAACCTTGTTCACCGAAAAAATTGTTTTTGCCTTCTTTGGAGTTGGTTCCCCTGGTCCAATCCACTGTTTAGACTGTTCTTTGGTTTCAGGAGTGTAGTGGTGGACCCAAGTTACGTCAACGGTTACGAATCGACGCAAAAATTCGCTTGGATTACGCTTATACAACGCCAAATTGGCGGTAGAAATGTTCTTTCGAATCAATTTTTGGTCGACTGTTAGCAAACGCGGCACCCATCTTGCACAGAGCTTTTCCATATACAAATGTTGGTGCAAAATATTTTGTACACGTTCATATGACATCTTACAGGTCTCAGCTATCTCACGCACTTTTAATCTGCGGTCTTTCAGCACTATTTGACGGATTTTTTCGATCATATCTGGAGTTGTGACCTCAATGGGGCGTCCTGAGCAGGCTCATCAGAGTGCTCACGACCCTTGCAAACTCAGGCACTCGCCCCAGCAGTTAGATGTAGTGGGGAGGATGCTGTGCAGATCATCTCTTTAATTTCCTTCAGTGCTTCAAATAAAAGTATTTGATGACAGCACGGATTTCCAGCTTTTCCATTTTTACGAAAAACACAGAGGCGTCTTGTTCAGCGTGCTCTCAAACTTAAACTAACATGGCGATCGGACTGAAACTATAGCTACAAGCTATCTAAGGATGGTACTATAGAACGCCACCTCAAGGTAGGCCTCGTGGCGCCATCTCTTGGTCAGGCCGGAAACTTATCAATCCACCCTCGTATCTCACCTTAAAACTTTAATTAAACTCCATTGATTTTAGGACTCATAAAATCAACAGCAACGGTATTCCAACGATGGCTACAAAGAATATACGGTATGTACCGATTGATTGTTTACTAATGTCCTTCGTAGAAACAACATGAGGGTTATTGGAAGCGTGCGCTAATAATTTAAAATATGTATTTCAGAAATATTTTATAGGATCCGAGACAGTTGATATAAGTGTAAAGAACCAATTTTTGACTTGATTTATTTCACGTCTCTATGGTGGCCTTGTGATGATGTGTAGATGGTCGCGAACTCGCGGTCAGCGTTGTTTCCTTCGAATCGTGGGTATGAATCCCGATATCACTAAAGACCCATCGAGTATTGGGGTTGATGCACATCATATCTATCGAGGATCGACATTCTCACGTTCGTATGACACGGAAGTTTGAAGAGCGAGGTACAAACTCAGATATCGTCCTCGTCACTTGGCCGAGGTTCAAAATTGCGAGGTCCGTAGATAGACTTCGTGTTTCTTCAAAGCGCAACGTTAATAAAACTATTAATCAATTGAATACATAGTACTTGTTTTCAGGATATTTATAAAAAGTCGATAATATATCGTATAATTATAAATCTATAAAAATTATTGAAATACAAATTTATTTGCAGGAGAAAAAATATATGCATATTTCTTTACTATATATTATCATACATCCTTTTGAATATTGTTGAATATAACATGCAATCCTTTAAGTAAGGTTGCTATTAATTTTCTTATGATATATATATATATATAACACATGGATCAATAACTCCCGAGACTAATCCAGAGATGGCGCTCGTAGTAAACCAGTAACCAGGTCTTTCTAGAGTACTAACCTTTGCTTGAAACGTGTCAAAATTTTAAGTCGATCGGACCAGGAAAAAGGTTTTTTGAAGTGAAGTGAAAAAGGTTTTTTCCAAGTGGGTGCCGCGATTGCTTTCGATGGAACAAAAACAGCAACGAGTCGATGATTCAGAAAGCTGTTTATCGCTATTTACTCGCAACAAAAAAGATTTCTTGCGAAAAAAGAAAAAAAAAATTTTTTTTTGAAAAAAACAAAAAAACAAAAACAAAAAGATTTGGAAAAGCGTTGGAACGATTGTATCACCCTAAAAGGTGATTAACAAAAGGTGTTATGTTGATGAATAAAAAAAATTTTGCAAAAAAAATGTTGTTTTCAATTTTAGACTCGGGAGTTATTGATCGATGTGTTATATAAATTTACAAACAGCTTGATATAGAAGCCTTGATAGTAAATTTAACCTGATCTTAGAAGAAAGGACATAAATGCCGAGTTAATATATAGTTATTTGTTCTTGATTATAAAAAACTATTTCTTTAGCATAATTAGGTTAAACATAATAAATATAGATTTATAAAAAGAAACTGTACATATATTGCATGATTTCTTAAAATAAAGACAAAAATCCCAAAATTAATGCAGTTGTTAAGAAATCTTTTAAAAACATTTAAATAAGGGAGAATAGCGGGGGGGTGGAGGTAAATAACTATTTGGCAAAAGGATTAAATAAAAAGATAATTTTAAAAGATAAAAAGAAGGGAAAATAATAATTAAATTCTTTTAAATATCATTTGAAAAAATAAATAACGAGGACTTTATAATTGTTTCAAAATTGTATCTTTTAAACATGTTTTATAACTTTTTTGTTCATTTTTTTTATATTTCTGTTTATGCATGAATTAAATCATTACAAGAGTCAGGCATTATGCAAATACTAATTCATATATGAGAACTTCATTTATGTTATATTATTATATGTTATATTTTTATGCACATAATTAGAACAATATAAGAGTCGATGTATTTTATTTGTTTTGTGAGTTTCGCATATGTAATATTGTTACATGTATAGTTTATCCAAACAAATAAAAACATTATAGAATTTAAGTTTTATGAATTCTTTTACGTTATATTGTTATATACATTATATTGTTTGTGTATCAATTAAAACAATATATAAATGAATTTATTTTAATTTTTATATAAGTTTTATTTATGTTATATTGTTGCGTGTTATATATTATATTACTTATGCACATACACACAGATTAAAGCATTACATAAAAATCAATATATTGTGAAAACGCTAATTCTTATGGGCTTTACTAATGTTATATTGTTATATTACTATGCCCAAATCAAAACTATTCGTGAGTTATTGTATGAGTGTCGTTCATTAAGTTCTTAGAATGTCCAAGAGATAGCGCTCGTAGATTCGAAAATAGTTTGTTTTTACTAAGCACCATGACTCACCAGACAGTTGTCTAAGTCTCAGCTACTGGTATTCGGGATCATGACACCTTTCGCATCTCAAAAATTCTTTGTCATAACTTTTTCAGCCGATGAGACCCTCCTCGCCTTCTTTGGAGCAGATTCATCGGAAGCAGCCCATTGGTTTGATAATTGCTTGGTTTCCGGTTTATATTGATGAATCCCGGTCTCATCAACGATGAGAACTGGACGCAAAATGACGTCGACAGCTCGACGTGGTAGCAATCAAATTTTGATTTGGCAACAAATGACTTCCAAATCAAAACTAACTTATGAATCCATGTCAAATTTAGTTCAGCTCCGTTATATAGATGACGGCACCCAATGGTAACATCAATTTATCTTAATGACGTCATATGTCTTCAAATACAAGTACTTTTTGAATCATTTCAAAAATACTTATTTTATGTAAGTTTTATTTATGTTACATTGTTTACCACGAATTAAAACAATACGTAAGTCACAATGTATTTTAAAAACACTAATTTCTTATGGAAATTTTATTTATGTTATGTTATTGAATGTCATATATTATATATTGTTTACGCACAAATTAAAATAATACTAAATCGATTCATTTTAAAAACATTAACTTTTTACGTAAAGTTGTATTCTAATTATCATAAGTTATAAGAATTTCATTTTTAAACAAAAACTTTTTTTAAAAAGACAAACAAAAGATTTCTTTTATAAATCATTAAACATCATAACGATTTAATAAATCGTTACCCCTCACAGCGGGAATCCCTACGTAAGGATAAAAATACATCACTAATGTCACATCAAAGAACAGATTTTACACTCTCGTCCCAAATTATATTTCACAAACGATTTTCACTTTTCCTCCCTCCCCCTCCCAACCAACACCTCTTAAAAGTCACAAGTTGCATCGAAGCAAGCATTTAATACCCTTTCGAGAAATCCGGAACTGGGCAATATTGCCATCAAATACCCTTACCCCCCGCAGTGATGCGTGCCGCCTGTCCTCGGGGGGAGGGGGATGAGACTGCTAAAAGATTAATCTATTAGTCCCGGTAATCTTCCATCTCCTGCCTGCCATCTTGCTCTGTTATTTGGAATGCTAATAAATTACAATGTAGCAGATCAAGGTAAATGATAGGAATTTTCCTTGATTAAATCATGCATATCTCATATCGAATCGGGATTCTATAAATGCTTGAATGAAGTTAAGGGAAACTATCTCTTAACCTTTAAGATAACTATTGTATGCTTTGTTTTGCATATTGATGTATAGATAATTAAATGAGATGTATGTCTGTATGCATTGGTTTTGGCTGCGACAGGTGCATGCGATTTCGTATGCTAATTCGCTTGATTCAATTAGTTATGGTTTAAGCCGCGTTAAATTGGATTTACATTAGTTTCTTTAATTATTAAGATGGTGTTCTGTTTAATTAATTTTCGATAGGAGAATAAAAGTAATAGTGCATTGTTTGATTAAAGTGTAATAATTTATTCGAATTGTGTGCGCGAGGTATATTATAATTTATAGCAATTATAACACTTGATTAATATAAAGAAAGAAAATAACAATATTCCTTTGGTAGATAGTTATGAGTATTTTTATTAATTTAATTTCTTTAACTGATGGATTCATTTCTCTTCAAAAGATTAAGTTTCGCTTTTAATTATGCATTTACTTCGTAAAGAATAAACAAGTATATATAAGAAATAATTGAAGTCAATCCCTACTTAGGTCAACAAAGAAAAATTTTATTTTAGTTACTTTGTATTAAATAATTACAATTAATATAAATATGTATATACATATGACAGAATCACAATATTAGGTGGCAAAAGAATTTTTTTTTCCAGGGATCTACAAGCTTCGTCACTGACGGTATTTATTCCTAAATTTATATCCTGCTAAATAACTTATATAAGAGAAATTTTTTTTCTCCCATATAAAACTAAAGTTAATTATTTGAAAATCAAAAAGGTTTTATGTTTCGACGAGATTCGATCCGAAGGCATGAAGATTCTACGCCGACGCTCTATCAAATTTGCCATTTCAAGACAAATGACATAGCAGAAGCATTGGCTTGTTTCTTAATTCATCCGTTAAATTAAATGGCTGGAATACAGTTTAGCCCAACCACCTTTGGAGACAGGAATTATTTGGCGGTATTTTGCCAAATGTGAATACCCTGGTCCACTTTGAGGAAACGTTCAGCCAAAAAAAAATCGCCTGGATTGACAATTTTTCAAATCGCGCCAAGTGGTTGGGCTAAACTGCATTTTCACCAATTAAATTAAATTAATGAATTAATATTTGAAAAAAACTATATTAACATTAAGTGACATCCACTACAAGTTTAAAAAATGTATTTATTTGAACTGGAGTGGATGAATAAAAAGTATTTTATTAACGATTGAAAATTTGAACAATATATACATATATTATATGTTATATATAGGGAAAGTGTGAACTATTAATAGGAATTTTAAAAAAGCTTTAAAAAACATGTGCTAACGTTTTTTTTTTCTGTTAAATTCTCGAAAAGTAGAATTATTAGAAATGAATGTTAATTAGCGTAAAATACGTGTACTTCCGAATTCCAGGATCCACAGAAACAATTACTATCAAGAAAAGGAAATAGTTTCTTCAAATTCTCTGTGCAATTTTATTTTCAGAAGCAAAACATTATGAAGTACAAAAATGTTGCCACTGATAACAACAAAAAAAATAAAAACAGAAGATTCTGCAATAAAAAAATAAATATTAAAGTGTAAGAGCAAAGGATAAATTATTAAAGTAGACAATAACATTTGTTCAGATATTAAAGTAAAAGCTGACGGTAAAATATTAAAGAAAATATATCTTAGCAACGCAAACATACCTAAAGCAAACTAAACGTAATTATTGTAATCATGATGTATTATAATGTCAATATTTTGAACCTAACACCATTTATTCTTTATTTTATGCCCACGCATTTTTGTTGGAGTCATTTTCTCAAAACAACAACATGTTAGCACTTATTAAAAAAACGCATAAAGGAATCTGTGAGGGCGGATCAAATGTAAACGAGACTTTTTTAAAATATCTCTTCTGGAATGCAACTTTCTAAAATTACACCAGTGTTATTTTTCGATATTCTATTTTCCTTTTTAGGATCAACAAATGTTTTCTTATTCCTGTATCATATAAAGAAGTTGGGTGTATTCGAAGCCAATTGTTCACAAATTCTACCTAATTCGATAAAATCTTTCTCCTCCGAACACTTATTTGAGTGTTTCAAACCTACCCTACTCCGTGGGTGTTAAGTCCGGGCTATAGATAGAATGTTAGAATATTCTTCCTAGTGAAGTTTCTTTAAATTATTTTTATATTACATTAGGTGGAGTGAGTTCTTGCATTGTCCTCGAATAGGAGAATATTGTAGATTGCATTGGGAAGTCTTTTTGTGGACTGATATACTTCTTTTTAACCTTCTTCACGATTTTGTTGTAGCATACTTCTGCAACTGTACGTCTGTCATAAAGAGCATTGATATATGTTTCCCCCTTTATTAGAGCTGTTTCAATTTTTGTGCGCCATTTCATACCGGATCTATTTGTTTCAGGGGGTGAACGACTGAATAAATTAACGAATAAAGAAAGAAATGATACCAAGCGATTATTTAAACATTGGTTTTATTAACGTCGCACTAGAAGCAACACGAGAGCTATTGGCTACGGACCTCGTTATTTTGAAACTCGGTCAAATGATGAGCACGACACTTGAGATGGCACACCCCTCTCCTAACTTCCACACCACTCCAATGGGAGGACTTTGGGCCTCAACAGATTAACATGCATCAACCTCGGCTGCACGATGGGTCTTTAGTGGCATCAAGACTCGAACCCACGACTCGACGAAAACTACCGGCCACGAGTCCACGACCATGACCCCTAGGCTATCGCGACCATTCAAACTTCGAAAACTTATCATGGCTGCGGTGATAAAATGTATAAAAATCATCAGCCGCAGTTAAAAAAAAATCTTGTTTATATTTTACCCATCTTTGTATGTATAATAATAACAAGTAGATAAAAATAAATTTTAAAGAAAAATATGTGTGAGAATATGTAGTATTTCTTAGAAGTGACCGGAAAGCAGACAGATAGGGGATCGTAGCCTTTGTTGCTCTATATCCCACAAAATACCAATCAATCATAGTAGACAGATAATTCGAACACCCCCCCCCTTTCGGTATTGCTAGGAAATAAATTACTCTACTTAAAATGTTAAGTTAGAAAGTAAGTTGAGGTTATATTTAAATTTCGGTATTATGGCTTTTTTTTTTAACAAAATGCTTCACCAATGCGTCTTAATTCGAGTCGTTTTTCACCCTTTTAATAATAGGTTTTAAAGAAAATAATCATAAAAATTTTGTGCTACAGAGAATTCGATAAGGTTAATAATACAACTGGTTTCACCAGAAAAAATTCCTGATGAATTTAAATTCTTTAATATGTATGTAATTAATATTAAATACTTCTACATAAAATAAGAAAGGAAAAGAAAAAAAAGAGAGAGAGGAACGAATTACTTTGAAACATGTTTTAAAATTTATCAGTAATTTTTTTTCCATCTGAAAGCTTTAAGGGTACCAGGGCATGCGACAGAAAATAAAGTACCGAATTTAAGACTCAATTTTTTTGTAACATATATGCTATAAAAATTTTCGCAGAGCGTAGGAATTTTGTATGCCTAATAAGGATATTTGAATCATTTTATTGAACTATAAAAGTATTTTTGTGATTAAAAAGTTTTTCGTTCCGTTGCAGTTGAATACGGATAAGATATTTCATATATACAAAAAAAAATTTCATACAAAAAAAAAAAAAAAAAAAAAAAAAACGCACCAAGAAGGAGTTGTCCGATGGATACAAAAATTAGCGGGTAGGAAACTTATGTACAGAATAGAAAATGATTAAAATTTCAGAAAAATTGAATGATTTATTTCAGAGTTACATAGTTACAAAGTTCCGAGTTCAATAAGGTGTTGACCCACCTCTAGCCTGGATGCAAGCTGCCATACGACGTGGCATGGAGTGTTAAAGCTCCCTGATGGTCACCTGTGGTATTTCTAGCCAAATTTTCTTCAATTGTCGGGCTAGGCCATCAACATTCCATGGTAAATGCAATCACCTTCCCATCATATCCCAAACAGGCTCGATTGGAGAGAGATCTGGCTGGCCAAGGAAGTGTTTGAGAAACTGTAAGACAGTTCATACCAAACACGTGCCGTATGTGGTCTGGCATTATCTTGCTGAAAACTAAGACCAGGGTACTGCAAAAGGAACGGTAGCAAAATTGGTCTCAGAATGTCGTCGACGTACCGCTGTGCTGTAAGTGTACCTCTAATAATGACTAAAGGGGTCCGGCTCTCAACGGAAATGGCTCCTCAGACCATAACTCCTTTTTGAGGGCCTATGTGGCGAACAATAGTGAAAGCAGGATCGGCACGCTACCCTGGGCGTTCTCAGACACGTCTTCGATTATCTTCAGGACACAGTTGGAATCGGAATTCGTCGCTAAATATTAAACTTCCTCAGTCAACATCATTCCAACCTGATCGAGCCAAGCACCACTGTAATCTGGCTCGACAGTGGGCAGGCGGGAGTGGTAGGGGGCGTAGTGGTCTGTACGAGCGTAGATTTCGCTCTATCAGCCGTCTGTGAATGGTCATGGTGAACACTTGTATGCGGGTCGCACGTCTGAGAGTTTATAACGATATCAGGCGCTGTGACAGTACAGTAAAACCTGAAAACTTGAACGTATCCATAGAGTCCTGATGGCACTTAAGTTTCGTCGTGTATGGTGGCATCAGCCCCCTTGCCCGAAACCCTCGCATTAGGATGGTGTAGAAACTTGGAGGTGGAATCACGTGATAGAAGCTCAATACGAGTTTCATTGCCAATAGTTCTTGTGCTGTTGCCAAAAGTGACGTTAATAAAGCAATCAATCAAATGATAAGTAAGTTACTACTGATTCAGCTTGCTCCCTTAACTTCCAAATTGTGTCATTACTTTCAAGCCTGTTAAATTTAAGGCGCAAGAGATACTCTGTTAGACAGTGTTGAATAAAATCAAGAATCGAACTCCCGCTCATTAACCCCCCTTGCTCCCAAGTCACGCATCAGTTTAATTACAAGCCTACCGTCACTACTGAGAAACCGATAAAATGCTACAGAGATGAACTGATTTAGAACAAAAAAGAAGGGAAATTGCTGCTTTTTTTTTATATGATTGAGTGCAAGCTTTATTATGTATCAAAAAATTCTACAGTAGAAACTATAAATTTTCATTTGTATTTTTATTGATCAACAAGCTATTATTATCTTACTGCAACCATTAATTAAACCTTAATAAACTGAATGTGGTTTTAGTACTTCCTACATCTTATTCTTATTTTGACGTTTATTATGTTTATAGTATGGTTCTTAACTAACCGGAATATAAATTTTTAATTACCTGCATAATTGATTCTGTTGTTGTTTAAAAATTGTGAGTTTATGAAAGAAATTGATGAGTAACAATCCTACACGTTTATAATGTAATGAGTGTCTTGCAAAACATCTCTTTGTAATTATTCGAATAGAGTCTTATTACATTACAACAAAAAATATGCTTTAATTAGATTTCTAAAATGAAAATGCATTCTCATTAAGTTATTCAAACAATCTACTGTTGCTTTAAAATAATTGAAACATCTGCAAGAAGAAAAAAACGAGATTACTTTACGCAAAGTTTAAGTAACCCTCACTTTTTTAAATCAAAGGAAATGAAAGTCATATTTTTAATATTAAAATATCTGCATGTATCTGTTTATGCAAAAAAATCGCATTTATATGCATAAATGATTGCTTGCAAGCAATTAGTTAATACTCATCATAGGGAAATTTACATATTTGAGTAGCGTTCCTAAATTTATGTATATCTTGCACAAAAAACACTGCTTTATTATTTTTAGAAATTCACTGAGTACATATAAACACAAAAATATATACACTGAACTTTATTATAATTCCGAAATTGGGATTTAATAAAATTTTTAATTTTCTGATTCAAATTTCTTTTAATTTGTATACAAATATTGTGTAATTCCCGAAATTTGAGAGTTATATTTAAGGCTCTCGTCCACCGGCCATTTTGATTTCGTGAACGTAATGTTAATTCTACGGAATTTGGACTACCATTCTCACATTTTTACTATTTGATATATTTGAATCGAATAAAGTGTACCCGAAATAACAAAAAAATAATGAAAGCCCTTCTGAATTACTTTTCCCCTCCGATTTGTATGGCTCCCTTCTATGCGCCATTTTGATTTCGTGGACGTAATGTTGATCCTATGGAATTTCGACTTTAATTCTCACATCTTTACTACTTGATCTATTTGAATGTAATAAAGTGTATCGGAAAAAGCAAAAAATAATGAAGGCTTCTGTGGAATTACTTATTTCCTCCGATTTAAAAAAAAATATATATTTAAATATTTCTTAAAGACCGGAAAAAACTCAGAAACGAATCATTAAAATATGGGGTAAAAATATTTTTAACAATAGTAGGAGGTAAAGTTGTGACATTGGGCTATTCGCGGTTTCTCTTCACTAACCTTGGGGACTTTCAATTGAGATTGATTGCTTTCACTAAACAACCTTTGCCCAACCAAAAATGAAACGGGATACGTAAAGTTAGTATGTAAAGCAGTTAGGAATGAAGTGAAGTTGTTAGGTTTGGAAATATATATATATATATATATATATATATATATATATATATAAACTCCGTCTGAAGGAGTAGAGTATCTGAAGGAGGATCTGAGAGAGAGAAGCTGAGGTGAAATGAGGTGAAGCTGAAGCTGAAGCGTTAGATAAGAGAAAGGAGGAATTAAAGTCTGTAGTAGAGGGTTCGAGCAAGGATTGATGTAGAAAGATTTTGCTTAGTGTTTGCAACAGTTGTTCCAGAATCTGAGTTGCTGTCGCGAGGAAGGACTATTGGTAAGAGTCAGATTACTATTGGTGGGTTGAATTAAGGTATTAGAAAGCTTACCCGAGAGAGCGCAATCTTTTCTGTTATAGTAAATATATACTAATAAATTGTGAAAGTTGTTTTGGTGGTTTTGTAATTATTTGTGTCGTAGTGTTTAATAATTGCATCTAGTGATGGCACAAGAGGACGCCCGGGTCGGGCGGGCGTCACAAAGTAACTCCGCAGAAGCCTTCATTATTTTTTTTCTCTTTCAAATACCCTTTATTGCATTCAAATAGATCAAATAGTAAAGATACGAGAACGGTAGTCGAAATTCCACAGGATTAACTTTAAGTCCACAAAATCAAAATGGCCGGTAGACGAAAGCATTAAGAAAAATTTGCATTCGTGTAAGGAAATTAACTTCCTTTTATCGTATGGAAAATATGAATACAATAAAAATATTTAAAGAAAAGTACATTAGAACACAAAAACAAAAACAAAAAACTATTTTGAGAGAAACATAAATACAAATATTTTTTTCATTGCCATGGCGTTATGTTCACAGTGTTAAAATTCAATTTCCTGCCATTTTGTTCATCAAATTTTTATAAATAATACATCTATGAAATCAGAAAAAGAGCTCTCTATTTTTAACGGCGGCCCAGTGGTTATGTTCGATGACGCGGGGCCGGCGGTTTTCATTGAGTCGTGGGTTCGAACTTTGATGCCACCAAAGACCCGCCATGTAGCCGGGGATGATGCACGTTAAATCTGTCTGCGTCCCCAAAGTTTTTTCTTCAGAGTGGTGTTGAAGTTAGACGATGAAGGTGCTAACTCAAGCATCTTCCTCGTCACTTGACCGAGGCTCAAAATTACGAGGTCCGTCGCCAATAGCCCTCGTGTTGCTTCTAGTGCGGAGTTAATAAAATCAATCAATCTCTATTTTTAAATGCAAAATCCAACGATGCAAAATTAGAAGCATTTTAAAATCTCGGTTATACACACTTTATGCAATCACAGAAAATTTAAAGATATTTTTTTTAAAATCTCACGTTCTAATCGAGACAAATTTTGGGGACTTGAATCTCTGCCAAATACAATCGAGTGGTGTAATAGGAACTGCTACACGTTAAATTCAGTTGATTTCAAAGACATCAAGTTGCAATGTGTGGAAATTAGGTGAGTGTAATAGCAGCACAGGGTTGTCGTTCGAGTCACTTGATTATGATTTTCATTGCAGGATCCATCGCCAATCACTTTCCTGCAACTTCAAAAGTTTATATTTGTTCACTCCAAACTAATTACAATCATATAGTTCTTTAGTATTGGTTAAATTTATCTAAAATATAGAACAATCTATATTAATAAAAGGGTGGCTAGTGCTAAGACAGAAAGGACAAAAAATTTGGTAAGCTGAAATAATGAGTGATGGTGATATGCACTTAATAAGCAAATTTTTCAAAATTCATATTAGATTTTTTAAACTCAATGTTGAAGCAATTTTAGCTCATTTTTGTGCCCCATCTCGCAAACAAAATGTTGCAAGATTATGATTGTTACACCATCTAAGATATCCAATCTCTTTTAAGAATACTGGTTTTGTTTCTATCTTAATAGCTAATTAACCGAATTTTTGGAGAATTTTTGAAAATTGCACTGAAAAATAATGTTTTCCGATGTGTTTTTAAAATCGTTTCATCTAGAAATCTACTAATCTAAGTTACACTGTATTAACACGGTATACGGATTAAACATTTGACCCTCTTGAAAAAACAAGATAAAAATATATACTAATGTGTTTTATATAATTTTTAATCTTAAAATTAGTGAGCAAGTTTCCGACACCTTATCCTCCACTACAGAAAATTACCACTCTGCTGAACATAATTATTGGCTACATTATTAAGTCACATGACGTCATTGTCTATCTTTGTTCCCGACAATTTATTTTTCATGGAGTTTTTCGGAAATTGTTATATTTATTCTTTGTTTGTTCTTTGTAACAGAATTATGATTCTTATTCGAATGAATCACGTCAAAAATATGGTTTTCTCTGCATATATAATGTGTAATATGTATAGTAAACAGTAAATATATTACTACATATCAATACTTAAATAAATTAATATCCTAAAAATCTAAAACATACTAATACAATAAATTTGGGAAGAATAAATTAATTAAAAGTAAAAAGATATAGGATATAATGTACTTATAGAGCAAAAAAACGAAATAAAATCAAATACAAATTATAAAGATAATTCATACTATTATGGTACATAAACTAGAAACAAATAAAAAGCATTATCATATGAAGAAAGAAATTATAGTTAGATAATTATACACATGCAATTTAAATTTAACTTTTAATATTTTATAATTTTAATTCTATTTTTTTTATATATATATATTTCCAATTTTGCAATATTATTAACTATTTAATAATGTTAATATTTTTTGATTTTTTATTAGATATGATTTGTAATTTACATATACATGCTAAAAAGCAATTCTTATTAACACACGCACGCACGCACACACACACACACACACACTATATATATATATATATATGTATATATATATATATATATATATACACCATACTGGTACCATAGAACAAGTTTAACCCCACAATTCAGTCCCCAATCTGAATATGCATGTTTTGTTTTGTTGGGTATTCAAATTAGTTTCAAATTTGATTCAATTTCATCTTTTTTACTTAGTTCTATAAATGTGTGTTTTTTTTGTTGATTTTGGATTTTAATTGTTCTCTTACTTTTATGTTTTTTAATGATAAATTCATTGCTTTATCTTACACACACATATATATATAATATGGGAGGTCTGAGTTGGACCTGGGCCTTTATTTAATTTTTTTTTTTTTTTTTTGTTTTTGTTTTTGTTTAGACAATGACTTTTTATAGTAAAAATTTCGATATTGTGGAGAAGGGGTATATCCAGCGACATAATAGAATATATAGAAAATGTTGCACAATATTATAACAATTTCTTATCAGTAAATTATTTTAAACAGAAAAGGCATGATAAAAGCCGCTATCACCGATTTCGATTTTCCTAATCGAAAAGAAATTTTTAACTCCATTCGCACATAGTAAATTAGAATTTTTTTAAAAAAGATAATTTATATCTCTAAAATTGCTTAGTAATAATTCTTTAAACGTGTTTTTTTACACTACGAATGATATAAGAAGGCTGTACAATTTTAAAAGGCTCCATACCATACTATTATATGTATCGTTTTACGGAAAGAAAATTCTTAACCGAACTGCTCGGGGTTAAATCATCGCACATCCTATTTTAATCGCGTCATTCCATCCAGCCATCTTTGAGATGACATTCCCCGCATTCATTTCGTGCTCGCAACCTAAATGTTGCGCCGGTGTAATGAGATATCTTAATAGGTAACTTTCCTCCGCAGGCTCGCTGGAGCGTGCCGACATTGTTGCGCGCAACGTTCTCCGCTTAAATCGGAACCGAACAGTCGCGGGACAAAGGTATCCACCATTGGCCAAATGTATGGCCAATCTCGTTTGTAGTTAATTGATTGGTTGTATCAAAGGGATGCATTCACCAGCAAATGAATGAGTGTAGTGAAATAACTTTACGTATGAATTGGATGTAATGAGTAGATATGGAGAATTCTGGTACATTGTAATTCATATGTGCTCAAATGTTGAGCCATTGAATGTAGTGGATTAATATTTGCATCAGAATGCTAATACTCGATACATTAATGTCCTATTGTTTAATGAATTCAATTGGGTTCATATTCATTTGTTTTAATTTTGATAAAAATTACTCTAGAGGTGGGTAAAAACAAGAGTAAGGGTCCATAATATAATGATTTGGTCGTACAAATGTGTTACTAGAGTAAACTAGGACTATCTGTGATGAGGTTCTTTGTTCTGGAGTGACGCTTATATTGTCACTCCACTCATCTAATTAGAGTACCTCACATCAACATGAGGACTTTAAGAATCAGTTCGGTTTAACGTACAAATGCTCCAGATCCTAATAAGTTGAAACGCTGAGTACTTTTAAAATAAATATCCCGTACGTAGAGGAACTGATTAAAAAATTTTTTTAAATAGTTACGCATTTTAACGTTATATAGTAAGATATGATTGAGTTCTAATGAAAATGGCTTCAGAAAGTGAGAGTGTGTCATGTATACTTTTGCTACGTGCCTTGATCTTTAATTATCCCTAAATTTAAGCAAAGAAAATTGTATTGGGAAATCTGCGATATTCGTAACACCTGATCATTATTTAGTGTGGCCGAGGTAGCCTAGTGGTCATGGTTTCGGATTCGTGGCCGGCGGTTTTCGTTCAGTTGCGGGTTCGATCCTTTGCAGCTAAAGACCCGCCGTGTAGTCGGGGCTGATGCACGTTTAATCTGTCGGGGCCTAAAGTCCTCCCGTTGGCGTGGTGTGGAAGTTAAGAGAGGGGGGATGCCAGCTCAGGTGCCATCCTCGTCGCTTGACCGCGATTCAAAATTACGTCCGTCGCCAATTTTTTGTTGTGCAAATACCTTGCACATTTTATTTAACCTTTATTTCAAAATTATGTAAAATCTTATGTTATTTTGTGAATAAATGCTGAGTGCGGGGGTGATTGTTTCCCATGGTTGGTTTGCAGCTATAAACCCTTTGGGAGAGCTCTGTCCCTTTGGGTATTCTGCAAATAGCCCTCGTGTTGCTTCTAGTGCGACGTTAATAAAAACTAAACTAGACTAACTTCATTATTTAGTTCTACTGTCATCTTTCATTCAGATATACCAGACAATAATTATTGAACTCCAATTGAAGATTGAAAAGAACAAGATAAAATATTTTATTAATAATCAGTGCAGAATTGGTAAGAACGATCTCTCTCGAATCCCAGTTAATTCGTCAATTCTAGATTATGCTCTAATAAGGAAATATGAGCTTACCTTATCACTCGTTCTGATTCAAATACTTCTCGTTAACAACTAGTTCTTATCTTGGCACTTTAACTGGTAATCGCTTCAATCCAAGAAATCGATTAAATTGCTTTAATCCAATTTACAAACATCTACCAACAAGTCATTATCCTCTATTTCTCATCATTTTCCCTACAATTATGTTTCATTTATATATCACTATCTCAAATTCAATTCTCCTCACTTCTATCTTCACCCAATTTACATAATCACATTTTATTTTGATTGGAAAGAAATTGTTATTTTACGCAATTCAAATTACTATAAAGTGCCCGAGATGAGTGATGAGAAAATCACGAATAGCCCAACGTCACACATTTAATATTTCTGGCCAAAAAGGGCCAAAAACGATGCGACGTAATTTGAATCGGTCACCTCGAATACAACAACGATATAATCAACGTCATTCCATTCAGTTCTATCACATATAGTTTTTCTTAACTATCAATAATACGTATTTTACATACATAAATCATTTTAAAACGTGATAGAATCAAAAGACGTGTTAATAATACGACCCAACACGAGAATGAAGTTAGCAAAAATTATGGAAATTCTCATTAAATTGGATACCCCAAATATAAAAATATTTAAAGCCTTTAAATTTATTTCTAACGTTTACAATGCTTCCATAATAATTAACTGATTGATTTTATAAACGTTACATTCGGGCAAGGACTAATGGTGACAGACCTCATAATATTAAACTTCGATCAAGTGACGAGGATGACACCGAAACTGGTACCTCCCCCTCTAAATTTCCATATCGCATTAACGGGAGGACTTTGAGCCTCGACAGATTTAACGTACATCTTCTCCGGCTATACGGTGGGTATTCAGTGGCATAAGGGCTCGAACCCGCGACTGGACGAAAACCACTGACTGCGAGTCCGTGACCATGATCACTAGGCTACAATGGAAACACAATAATAAGTAATGCGTATTTTATACAGGTAAAAATATAAGATTGAGATAGAATAACACCAATTGTTGTTGATATTCGTTTTTAACTGCTGAATAAATTAAAGATATAAATGAACAGTAAAAAGTTATATCTATAGTCGGAATATCAATAAGAGGGATGACGTTATCATTCCTGAACAAGAAGGGGTGGTTCAAAAAATACCTGCTTATCTTGACAGAGGGATTGGATAAGGCAAATGGTGCTGCCCTCTTTTAAACGGTGCTAAAACAAATTTTAGAATGATTTGTGCGTTAGTTTTTATTTGGAGCTATTTGTTGCCAAATAGAAATTTGCTTGCTACCGCGTCGAGTTGCCCTTTTTGCGTCAGATTGTCCTCGTCGATGAGGCCCGAATTCATCAATATACACTGGAAAATAAGAAACAATCGAAACAATGGATTTTTGGGATACGAAAAGCGTCATATTCAAGAGCATTTAGAGTAAGAAAAATCGATCAATAGACAATATTGTATTGTATTTTACCCCATTTCTAACACGGACGCTTTTTGAGTCGCTCTTGCACATGAAACGAATTAGGTCTTCCAAAAGGTTCTGTCCGTTTGTGTTGTGAATGAAAATAATACATTTTTTTTCATACATTTAATAATATTTACAGTACAATTTATTTTCCGTCGTTACTTATGAGCTCTTACCAGCGTGATGCCAATTTGTAAATGCCTTTTTTGAAAAAAATGCCTTGTTTTTAGAGGCGAAGAACTTAAATAGTGCTAGGTTGACGTAAACTTTAGATTTGAATTTTTTTTTTCCTTTCATAAAAATTTTCAGGTATATAAACAAGTGATAATTAGAGGGTGTTAGGTCTGAGGAGTAGGGTGGATACGACAGGAATTCCCAGCCTAACTCTGTGATTTTTTTTTTTTTTTTTTTTTGACGAATTGCCAAAGCAGCTTGTTATGATGGTGTATTTAAATGTGCTTCATATTGAACTTCGCCAGCCTATTTTCTTTCAGTGCTTTGTTTAAATAATTTATTTGCTGACAGTATCTCTCCAAATTTAGCTTTTTGTTAGGTTTCAAAAGCTCGAAATGTATCGGTTCTTGGACACCCCACCCGACTCACAGCGTTCTCTTATACAGGTTGAATCTCGATTTAGTGGTGGAGAGGACCGATAGTCCATGCTGCAAGTATGCCCTTTTCTTTACGATGTATTCGAAAATAATCAATTTTTCATCACCAGAGTTATCATCAAATCCAAAATGGGTTTGTTTTCTTTCCGATCAAACACAGACGTGCATATGACGATTTGATAAAGCAAATTTTTCTCACATATCTCACGTGGCTCCCATTTGGAATGTTTTGACTAATCTTAGTACCACGACGGATATTATATTGCACAAGAAATATTATTAAATGTAGGAAAAATGTATTATTTTCTTTCACTTCACAAATGGACAGAAGTTTCCAATAGACCTAATATAAAGTGCTATTTCCGGCAGTGTGCATTTCTAGAGATAAGAATTTTAAATTTATTTTCCTTAATTTATATTTTTTATTTTAATAAATTTATAGGACATTAGTGACTTTACATCGTTGAAATGCATATATTTTCTTCAGAAAGGGTTTTAAAATGTGTATTTCAAATAAAAGATTTATCATTTAATAATAAGACAGATTTGCGTATCAGAGAAAAATGCTTTTTTTTTTTTTGTAAATATAGCTTGACAATATTGTCCTACGCAAATCTCAGAAGAAAAAAGAAGTTAAATTTTGTCAAGAGTGTAAAAGGTTACTGAAGTATACTTTTCTAAAAATTAAATTTGCCTCGTATCAGAAACACGAGAGATTTTTTTTTTTTATATCTTTCAAATTATTACAATGCTTAGTAACAATCTATTTCTATTTCTATTGTAATGTTCGAAAACATAACTGAAGAATGGCTTTGAGGGGTGTCCGATTCAAATCTCTAATAATAATCAACATATTGGTTCTAAGTGTAATTAAATCTCATAAGCTTTTAACTATTAATTGTTTTTATTTCAATAATGTATGTGATTTAATTATATATGTTGATTAATTGTATTTAACTTTACTTTATTGTATTAATTGAGTTTCAATATTAATGCGCAGACATTCAAGAATATAATTAACTTGTTTTACTTTTTATTACATATTCTATATTTGATTAAAGAGAATCGAAAACTATAAATTTATAAATAAGAGAACGTTTTATTATAGAAAGTCAGTTAAAAAGTAAAATGTTGAGAGCTTATAATACGACAAGAGAATTTTTTACAGGAAAAAAAAATAGCTTTAAGTAATATAAAAAACATTTAAAGGTTATAAAAAATTGTGATTTGTTCTACAAATAGTGCTAATAACTATTCTCTAGGGAATTCCAATGATTAATTAGTAAATTTAATACACGATTAACTCATTTATTAAATATGAAAAAGAATTCCTGGGTATTCGAGAAGAAAGCGAGGTGTAAACTCCCAGAATACTTCAAATATTTATTCCCTGGTGATACTGATAGTATTAGACTGGAATTATTAACATCGCTCTAGAAGCAACATGAGGGCTGTTGGCAGCGGACCTCATAATTTTGAACGTAGGTCAAGTGACGAGGACTATACCTGAGCTGGTACCTCCCTCTCCTATTTGGTGATATTGATATTTATACGCAAATGAATATAGATAGAATACTCTTTCGGTTCTTTAATTATTTGTTACGATATCTTTAATATTTGTTGCAATAAGTTTAAAGAAAACTATATAATAAAACTAATCAGGGGCGTAGATTGAAATTTTTCTTTGAGGGGAGGGGAAGACACTTTGACTCATATCTCAAAATTAATTTCAAATTTCATTGTTTATTTTCAAGGTAAAAAAATGTTTGTACGAATTACGGGATTTTGAATATTAGTTTTTTTCTGAACAAAAAAATTCAATATTAAGAATGTTCGGTTTTAAAATATTAGTATATAGCAACCTTATGGTAGAGGGGGAGGTACAATCTCCTTATCCTCTCCTTGTTACTACACCACTGAAGCTAATATATAATATTACTTTTTTTTAGCTTTATTACAGTGTTTTGAAATTTATTTCGATGTAATATGGAATATTTGAACTTTATTACACACCATGAAAGCGTGATTCAAACAAAACATAATAATTTTCTTTTATAGAATTTTCATTTTTCATTTCTTAGAAGGTTTTTACGCGAGAAACCAATGTGTAGTTGTAATTATTTGATTACATATTAAAAATTAATGAATTCTAAGAAATTTTAGTTTTCAAAAATAGTTCGATGATATTTAAGATTCCTTAGTAATAAAAAAAATCTAAATAATGTTACAGATTTCATGCATCGAAAATTCAGAGAATGAAACTGAAGCGAAAACAATCCCGGAGACATACGACATTCTCGGCAAAAAAATTAATAGTTTTGAAAAAGTACGATACAAAAAAAAATGCATATGTATTGCGTTGCATATTTAAAATGAATTCAAGAATTTTATAGTTTTACAAAAATAGTTTGATTAATATTTACGATTCTATGCTTTAAAAAAAAATGAATAACGTTTTGTTGGGTCGGTAACTAAGTTTTCACAATTTCTCAAAATTTTTAAAAGTTCATTTTCTTATAAAAATTAACAACCAATTAATCAATAATATATTCTTCCTTATTGTTTACGACTTCTTACTAAAGTTCAACGTGATTTTCAATACCTCGTTGTTAGAAATCGCTCGGTTTCAACTTGAAAAATTCATCCAATCAAACTCTCAATTTTGCATCAGTATCAAACGAAACTCCGCGCAAAACATTTGAAAGAGATTGAAAGAGGTGGAAATCCGTTGGTGCCAAATCGGGAGAATACGGCGGATGGAGCAACACTTCCCAGCCATGCGTTTGAATGACTTCCTTGGCCATATTAGCGATATATAGGTGGGTGTTGTGGTGCAGCAAAAGAAGTCTAGCTATCGATTGAATTTTCTTTGAATAGCCGTGTTGAGTCGTCCCATCTGTTGAACATAGAGTTCTACGTTGACTGTTTGGTTCCGCTCAAGCAATTCGGATTGGATAGTTTCTTCCCAGACACAACATCGCTTTACGCGGACGAAGCTCTTGTTTCACTCTCGGTGTCGTTTGTTTACCAGGGCTAAGCCATTCCTTGCGCTGCTTCATTTTAATATACAGGCACCATTTTTCATCGCCAGTAACGATTCGGTAACTTCGACCAGCAACTTAAAGCAGGAGAAATCTATGCTTCGCTCTTCTGATCCTTTTCCATCGAGTGAAGACGTTTCTCTATAGCAGTGCGGGAGCATTCCATTTTCTCTGCCAATTCCCTTGTCGTTTGACTCGAATTTTCGAGCAAAAGTTGGTTTAATCGTTCTTCATACAACTTAACTCCACAGCCAAAACAAGGTGTGTTTTTTGGGTCAAGATTTCCCTTTTCGAACTTGGCATACCAATCACGAGCGGTGCTTTCAGCCATGACACCCTCTCCACATAAAGCACAAAAGCCGTGAGCAGATTTTACTGCCGTAAAAACTTGATTAAAAGCAAAAAGAAGGAGATGTCTTAAAAGTTCATCTTTCTTAACTTGATATTCAATTCTAATTATCTGAAAATTAACATAAATTAACTCGAGCCAAAAAAACAAAACATAGATTCCGGCATGACAAAACATCCTTTTTCGAATGATTTTAAACAATATGCCAAAAATGTTTAATGACATGTGGAAAGTTACAATTTTTTAGAAAACGGCTGGAACTTAGTTGCCAACCTGATAGATTTCATACATGGCCAGCTTTATGGACGAAACTTAAAACGAAAACAACCCCAGTGACGTTTTACGTTCTGGGCAAAAAAGAAATTTCGTGTTATTTCCAGAGTCCAAAAATTGTTAATTCTTAGCTAAAATATACACAAAGCTACGAATGTATAATAACAGCCAATAATAATTTGCCGTAATTTTGCACTGCAATAAATAATGCAATGAAAATAACCGAGCCGTTCAATCTAAAAAGTAGGCCATCAAATCTTTACAATATCAACCTCATCAGCAATTTATCAAGGTATACGCCTGAATAGAAAGAGACGTATTCCTCGTAACAAGGAAAATGTCAACAGAGATTAGCGAGATAGATATCAACAGAAAGACTAATATATCAAATGCAATACTTGTTGTGCTGCGAAAACTGTAATTCAACGCTATTAATGACAGTGTTATCTAAAGAAAGGCAATTATGTCAGGATATTTGCCTATTATGAGGAATTTAAGGGAATGTTAAATATTTTTGTTTATGAAACTGTTTTATTCCAAGTAAGATATATTTATATACATCTATAATTCGCGCGTCTAAATTATTTAATAGAATATAAATGCATGAATCTGTTATCTTAGGGGTGTCTTTTATCCCAAATGATATAAGTTATTTGCATTTCAAGATTCACTATCGTAAATTAATATGCGGGATGTATTAAAATTCTCGTAGTGACTATATCCGATAGTTTATTTCACTAAGAAATCATGAACCTTAAAACATTTATTACATATGCTGGTGGTGAAAAGTCTTTCTAACGTAACATAAAAAACTTTGAGCGGGAATTGAGCAACAAATGTTCAAAATGTCTGTCCGTTTGTAGGAGGCAAATCTCTAATCTGTTGCACATATTTTGAGAAATATGTTTCAAGACACTCAGAGGGACTTTTTGAGTTCTTTGAGTAATATGGCAATTTTTAGGTCCTCTCTATTGTTTGGAGTAATTTTCATAAACTTTAGTGGGTTTTTTTTTACATATACCCATAGAAAACGTCATATAATGCTTTGATCAGGGTACTATGTTCTTGGTTCAAAGAAGACATGTAATATGCCATAGAAGTAATAAAACTATAAGCATGCTTCCAGATGTTTTTCAGGCGATCGATTCATCTCAAAAAATTTTTAGCCACCTCGCTCCCTTTGTATGAGCATTTCTGACTTTGTTCTGCGGGGAAATTAAAGGAAGATAATTTTCTAATATCATCTGAAAATTACATGATCTGAAACAGAAGAATACATGATCTGAAAATTAACATATTGCTCAAAGAACTCAAGAAATTGATATCAGAATCCTGAAAAGCATTTCTCAAAATTTGAGCGAACGAGTTCAGATTTGACTCCTAGAAAAGGGGATGATATTTTGAACACTTGTTGCAAATATATATTTAAAAAAAACTGTCTATACTACATCAGAAATGATTTTCACCGTTAAATATAATTGTTTTTAAAATTTGTTGTTTTGTATATAATAAATTTACGAATATACTTAGTACAAGAGATTTTAGGACATTCAATCGAATTTAAGTTATTTAAGTAAATCAAGTTATTTTAAAAAAAATCATCAGTTCTAATTATTTTAAAGTAAATTGGTTTACATAGACATCTACCTCTAATGACTTTTTACTAAAAGTTTTATACATGCTCAGTTTTTATTTTAGTTCGCCAATATTTGTAGTGAATATGGCTCGCTTTCCACGCGCATTTAGCTTATTAACCCTTTGTCGCGTTCGTCTATGAAGTTTCTGCTTTGTATTGTATATCTTAAAACTATATTTAAAATTATTTGAACCCTTAAAATTAAATTTTTAGAAGAGTGGCGAATAGTTCTAGTTAATTAACTTAGAAATGAAGTAGATATTGATTAACAAAATAATTCTATGATTTTCTTTTCTGAATTATCAGTGAAACTTCACTGAATTATCAGTGAAGTTTGGTTATACTGGTAAAACGTTGTACAGGCACAAACAACATTAAAAGTCAAATCAACAAATCAACTAATTCTTCTTTCATAGATTCTTTTCTTACTACACAACGCAAAAGGGTTTTTGCGATGAAGTAACGTCCTTTCAGATTGTAAAACATCGATTCACGTCATTTAAACTTAATCACACGATCCGATTTAATATGCATACGAATACGGCATCACAAACCCGTAAACAATTCCAAGCAACGTTTAACCAGGCAAAAGCCTCGAACGAACCTGCAGCCAATTGTGATTGTTCTTAGAACAATCGATATATGATGCCAATCATTCCTACAGGGGGGAGGGGTGCACGCGCAAAAGGAAGGGAGGGGGGAGAAACGTTCAGGATACACTCGAATTATCTTGCGATTAACTTCCTTGGGTACACTCTGCTAACGCTGATTAATCGGAGGCACCATTAACATTGTCACCCTTTATTAAGTGCGCAGTTCCGAACCCAATTTATCAAGGGACAGGTAGATCACCCCCCTCCCCTGGCTGATGAATGAGCCGAGCCCCCAGTTTCCATAAATCACTGGAAATGACAAGAACTACGAATGCACGCGTAATTGTTGTACGGATTGTTAATACCAACCTCCGTAGATGAGGTGGTTGATTCTGTTGACAGAGTCCGCGCATCTATCCTATTAAATCCTCAGGCTGAGATGGTGTTTGTATGTTTCGTGATTACATGTAATGTTTAAGGGAGACAGAGATGTGAGTGTGTTGGCTACTAGGGAATTTGACCACTTAAGCTTGCATTCAGGCCTTCACGGAAGTTCGTAAGGTTTCAAAAGAACACGAAAAGTTTTAGAATTATCAAAGTTCTTCATATCTGTAATTAATGTATAGTTTAACTTTTCCAAGATAGTGTGCTCTAATGACACAGCTATAATCGTTTATCTGTTTTACTTAATTAGATTTGTCTTAATTAATGCCACGTTAGAGAGTTGTGCAATATATCCTTATTCTTCTTCATAAAGTCTTACACGGATAATCCTAAGAAAAATAATTTCTTTCAGAAAAACGAAATTTTAAAGATATACGAAGTTAGCTGTTGAAACCAATTTAGTTTAGTTCATATTTGTTTATTTAAGGGGTCTAAGGACTCTTACTTATTATCCGTGTATGCGAAAAAAATAATTTTCAAATCACTATAACTTACCAATGAAACAAAGCAAAGACATTCGACACTTTTACCATATAATATTCATATACCTTTATATTAATCCTCGTATTTTCATATTAATTTAAAGAAATTTTAAAAAGATATATATATATATATATTACGCTTTTTTAAAATTATGAAAATCAATACTTGACACTACAAGCAGGATTCTGAAGAATAATATTGATCAAATTTTACAAAATTCATTTTATTGGATAGAAAAACGTAGATTTTTAAAGTTATGGCACTTTGTAAGAAATTTAAAGAATTTTTTATGCAATTAAGAAAATTATGAAAAATTAATATAAAAATTTTCCCATTAATAATTTGTCTATCAATCGAGGAATTTACGAAACTCGAAAGATTCAAATTAAGAACAAACTAATTACTCATATCACATATTCATTAATGCTATCATTTCTAGTCATAAAAATACTTGAAAAAGCATACAAAATGAGTCAAAAATATGCTACTTAAATAAACACCATCGTTCTCAAACAATACAGACACACATATATCTACAGACCATGAGTTTAAAAATTCCCAATTACAATTTCTTTCAATATCGGCAAAGGTGAGCCAATTTCTTTTGAAACAATCCCACATTAAAACAATTACTTCTTTCACTTCTGGAATTTTTATTTTGCAATTTATATTTAGAGCTTTCTTTATAACATTTTACTAAATTCTCTTTTGTTACATTTTGTAACAATAAACAAATATTCTTAAAATTAGATTCAATATAAGATTAAAAGCTCTTTAAATATACATGAATTATATAACAAGCAACAAGTTCAAAAGTTTCCCAAATTATACGTGTAATAATTACTATAACTTCTATCAGAAATAGATTGTGCTGCTATTCTCAACACTTACTTTCGCACAACATCAATCATCATCGCGAATCTCGTCGATCAATCACCTTTATTAGAAAGAAATTCACTTATTCTTTCAAAACATCTTAAAATTACCTATTAATTTCCCATCATCTTTCTGTGTAATTTGATTTGAAAGATCGGGAGAGATCGGATTAGATAATTTCACTGGATTCCGAAGCAGGATGCTTTCAGATTATCTAATTTTAAAATATCTTGCACTCTTTTGTTATCAACGACTCGCTCTGTTTCCCAAATAAATTATTACAATCTTAAGAATATTTCCCTCGTTTCTTGGCGATGAAAAGTTCATTCATACTGATAGATTTTTTTAAAAAATTTGACACTTTTTTCTGATAAAAAATTAATCTTGAATGAAGTAACATTGCAGAAAACTATTTACTAGTGTAAACACACATTCAGGTAACGTCTAAAATAACACAAGTAATTTTTTTTTTCCAATTTAAGACTTAGTAAACACTGAAAAATTAATAAGATTTAGTTTTTGAAAATCAGCCAGATTATTTTTTCTAACCATGCATTAACTCTGAAAATGAATAAATCTTGTTCGTAATTACGATTAAGAATTATTTAATACGAAAATAAATTCTAAATCATATGGATTAAATTTTTTGGGCGTGGATATTTTAATTTAATTATTGTTTACGATATTTTCAACATTAATTTAAGCTTAATTTGAGTAAGGTTAATTCATTTTAGGATAGTTTTCAGAGCACGTAATTTCGACAAAAAAAATCGATATCGATCAATCCTATAAATAAAGAAATAATTTCTTATACATTTATGTTATTTAATATTATAATTTATACGAAACATTAATGCTTATTCGAATGAACTTCATTTAAATAATATTAATATTTATTATCACTGTAATTGAACAACAAATACTAATGTTATTGTTAACGATATTTTAATAATATGTTTAAAAGAAAAGAATCGGAAAAAATTAAAGATACACACTCAGAGAAAATGTATTCGTTTTCAATTGCAAAATCGCAAAGATCATTCAAAAATCATAAAATGTAATACTTTAAAAATCTTGTGTGTGTTTAAAATAATTTATTTCATTCAAAACTAGCGTGCCTTAAAATGCTAATAACTAAGGGCTAAAAGGGGGGGGACTAACTTCGAAAAAGGGGGAGACATAAGACTATTTTCAAAAAGGATAAAATTTTCTTTTGACATATTCTCTTTATTTTTTGAGGAAATGAAAGAAAAATTCGTTCAAAAGATATTTATTAACTAGCTTTTCTGAATTTATTTAGTATTATATTTAAAAATTGATCAACATTTGTGCAAACCTTTTTGAAATATTTGAATAACATACATGAATAGAGTTCGGTTTTTTATTTATTTTTTTTTTACTATTCTGTCTGGAAAACATCTGGGAAATAAAAATTTTAAAATATTCCTTGTTTTATAAGTTCGAAACTTTAAGATAAAGTGATAAAATTCATAAGGGTATTCCAAAATATAATTAAACGTTGATGTTGTTTTTCTTTTTAATATTCAGCTTTTTTATGCACAAAATAAAGGCCTCAACTGTGCATTCTAAAATTTAATCCACCATTCTAATGTTGTACATTTCCAAAAAAATGTCACTAAGTATTCAAAATTCAGATAGTTCTTAATTCTATAAATAATCCATATTTCGTATGACTTGGAGTTTCAAATATTGCTAGAATTACAATTTATTTGTATACACAGTGTACTTGTATTTGAGAGACAAATCATTAAATTCAATTATTTACTATGGAATGATTTTTTTAAAATTTAGATATTCTACGACACACTACTAAATGAAAAGAAAAGAGATTAAAATAACAAATGCAGAAAGTATTTTATTTGTGTCAGTAAAACATATCGCTGCATTTTTAAGATAAACTTTTAAAATGCGTTCAATACATACGAACTCAGCATATTTTGTAGCAAAATATTATGAAATGTCCTGTCTTAATTCTGTTCCATATAAACACAGAATACATTTTTCGGTATGATCTAGAATCAATAAACGCTATTTTTTCTTTGTTATGTCTTGTATTAACATCTGTTCACATATATATTTTCATATCAAAATTAAACAGCTGATTTTATAATTCATCATTTGTCGGCCTCCTATCGAGGAGAAATCTTAAATAAACATATTTGAATTTTTTTTTTCCTATCTGTAGTTCACGTTCGGCAACGGCTTAAAATACGAGGTTCCTGTTTTAAAAATTATAAGAATTCATTCTCCCATAAAAATTTAGTTCGTAAAATTTCCAAGAATTCAAAGTATTTTCCATAATTAAAGTTTCAAGCAAAGTTACTGGGATCGGGGCGCATAAACCCGGGAGTTAATGAGAGAAGAAAGTTGGTACATAACCAACTTTCTTCTCTCATTTATTTAGTATTATATTTAATACTTTTTAAATTTATTTAGTATTATATTTAAAAATTCACGTGTGCTAAAAATATCCGAGGGGGATTCAAAAAGTACCTATTTTTCAAAACAGGTGGCGTTCGCTTAAGCAAACTGGAGCTACTACTGAGTATAGCCATCTGTTGAACGGCGCCAAAACAAATATGGCACTGATTTGGAAGTCAGCTTTTGTATAATTAAACAAGAAATACTAAACATGGATGGAGGAAATTGATATATAATTCAATATTGCGTATTTCTTCTATATTCCTTTTTTGAATGTATTTAATAAGGGAGAAATGTGAGGGCAACCATCGTAAAAAGATTAACAAAAACTAAAACGTTTTATTTTTAGCAATAAAAAAATTGTATTTGGATTGGTTGTCGCAGAAACAATTTTCTCGATTTATGTATGTACTTTTTCAGATAGCACGTTTTTGTTGTGAACGTTCTATAATTACAGTTCAATATTAAGTTTGATACGGCTTTTCCATTCAGAATCAAAATAATGTGTACTCTTAGATTAGATACGTTCAGGTTGTTTAACATTTTAAATCAGGTACTTTATGAATTGTCTTTGGAAATTCCTGCTCATAGTCTGCCTAATAACATGAAAGATATTTATCACAAATCTGTTTCATTCTCTATACTTATTTGAATTAAAAATACAAGCGTACATTAAAATAAATTTTTAAAAAAAATATGAAAATGAAAAAGGGGGAATCTCTCTTTACATGGAAGACTTTTATGAATATTTAAAACCAAATATCAAAAAGCCATCGAAACAAAACAGACACCTACTCTCCACAATAAATCCCTCTCCAAAATAGTTCCATTACAACTTGCAAACAAACAGTAAAATTGGACTGCTCAAATTATAGCCTGTGAACCGTATCGTACAACACAAATTTTGCAACGGCCTCATTTTTGTTAGCAATGTCGACCATACATTCAAATCTTAGATAAAAACCGATATATTCATTCTTCTTTTTTTTTTCTTCTCCTGCCATAAAGATGATTATCCGTAATATGTTATCAGATTTTATTTTCTTTTGTCCTGTCAGAAGAGTTAGCGATTACCGAGCTGACGGGCGATTAAGTAATTTCGTGCCCCCCCCCCCAAGAATATTTAATTTTTAGGATCGGCGCGTTGGATAAGTTGCATTTTGTCTTCCAAAGGGGAATGGATAATGATTTAATGAATCTGTTTACATGTGAAACAAGAACACGAATTATTCTTTTTACAACTAGAGAATTATTTGTCTGATTTATTACGCCCTTTTTTTTTTTTTTTTGTTTGTTTTTAATTTTTAATTAAGCTGTAGTTTCGCTTCTCTTGTGTGAGTTATAATGAGTGGGAACGAATTATGTGCTGATATATTTTTAAAATGTTTCATGTTCCAGTTAGGAAAAGTTAAAGCAAAATTAGAGAGCAAACTATAAAATGCTCTCCGTTCTTCTGTTTATTCAAATTGACATTTTTTAATCATGCCTTTGGGCTATAATATTTGAAAAGTATCCACAATTCTTTTTTTTTTCTTTCAAATAGTTCGCGAGAATATAACGAACATCACAAAACAGCCTCACTTCAATTATTACAAATATAAACAATAAATTCAAAAATTAATTAACTATATTCATGGAGACATGTATAAATTACGAATGTTCTTTTAGAATTATAGAACAATTTTTGAAAAGTATTCTTAATTAACAAAATTCCTCTTCACAAAATTGCGCATGTTTGCACGTAATGGATTTTGATTACAAAAGTAAACTGTTTTCCTACTTTCAATTAATTTTCTTTCTTTCATAAATTTTATTAATGAATCCTCTTTATTTCTTATACAGTAATATTTACTTAAAAATATAAACAAATAAGTTTAGCTACATTTATCGAAAAACAAACGGCAGACAATTGAACAATTTATCGTAAAAATAATTAAAAAATTTCACTTTAAATATAATTCATAAGATTTATATACATACACACACACACATTCACACACACACACACATATACATATGTGTGTGGGGTGTGTGGGGGTGTGTGATTATATGCTATCATTATAAAATAAACATTTGGAAAAATTATAGGTACACACATATTCAAACGATAATTGAGAAAATAAATAATAAACTACTTTTATAAATATTATTAAGAAAATTTTTATTTTCTCTGAAAGGGAAACTATAATAAAAAGAAAATTAAAAATGATGAGTGTATGGTTTACATCAAAGCTGAAAATAAGCATTTGAATAAATACCCCAAAACTTTTGCTGAAAAAAATCTGAATAAATTTTTAATTTATAATATAAAATGATGCTATAATATCTCCCTTTCGGAGAAAAACCCTTAAATAGAAACACATTTCAATCAAAATGCTCAATGTTATAAAGAGTCAAGTATTTTTCTCTAAATTTATGAATTATTTATAAGATAACTTTAAAACACTTCTTATTAGGTTATTAGTAACGAAGCACATGTTTTTAGTATTTACATGGAATAATCCAGTTGTTAAATTGAATACCTCAAAGAGTTCAACATTAAAAAAAAAAAAAAAAAAAACAAAAAATTAACAAAAAAAAAAATCAAAGATAAAGCGATTCCTATTACATTCGAAAGTGAAAAACTATCTGTGTTGAAAACGATCTTCGAAATAAATTATAATGATTCAGTGACAGCAAACAGCGACACGAAAAAGCTATCCCGTTACCATAGTAACCACCACAAAGGCCGTGCTTTTTTCTTTTTTCCAGCTCTAGTTTTCGAAAGAAAAATGATTTTGATTTTTCAAAGTAATATTGCTGCGTCCGTATCTCCCTCTGCATTATTGTTGTTGTGAAAGGTTGGTTTTATTCTGAGTAAAAATTTCGTGTAATTCTTTTATGCATCGTATGGTATAATATTGCTGATGTGTTTGTGGTACGACTGGCTATTCAAGGCCATCTGCGACACGTGTAGTTGTGGTTTCAAGTTCATTAAACCCCAATGCTTATAAAACAAGGTAAGCTGCTCAAATAAGGACGAATTGACAAACTGAAATACGAAAGAGAATTTCTGTAACATTTTAAAAATATTTTATCGAAACAACAAGAAAGTTCAAAAAAAAAGAAAGAAAAGAAGAAACAGAAAATTTAAAAATTTCCATACAAAGTTTTGCATAAAACAAATTTAGCCAACCAAGGTGCGTTTTTTTTTACAATTATTATTAAACTACTCAAATAAATATAAGAATTAAAGTAACCGATGAAATATCGAGAAATGGACAATAGTTAACTTTTTCGAAATTAAAATTAAAGCAAACGATAAATTATTAAATTGAATATATTTCAGCTAAATGGTATTAAAATTGAAGTAAACGATAAAAAAATTGAAAAGTGATCTGGTACGCCAAAAGTGATTCACCAAAAACAATAGTTCCTTTGGTGGCTAAAAAAAAAATGGCTGCCTTACAGCTGTCTTAAAATTCTGAATGATGTTATTTATTTTCAGTCATATCTTGATTCCAGTTTACATATAGGGCCGCGGTAGCCTAGTGGTCAAGGTCGTGGACTAGCGACCGGCGGTTTTCGCTCAGTCGCTGGTTCGATCCTTGGC
Source organism: Nephila pilipes (assembly GCA_019974015.1). NCBI lineage: Eukaryota > Metazoa > Arthropoda > Arachnida > Araneae > Nephilidae > Nephila > Nephila pilipes. The sequence goes on from BMAW01119270.1 coordinate 47,389, forward strand.
CGCCAAAGACCCGCCGTGTAGTCGAGGCTGATGAACGTTAAATCTGTTCGGGGCCCAAAGTCCTCCCGTTGACGTGGTGTGGATGTTAGGAGAGGGGGTGCCAGCTCAGGTATCGTCCTCGTCACTTGACCGTGGTTCAAAATTACGAGGTCCGTCGCCAATAGCCCTCGTGTTGCTTCTAGTGCGACGTTAATAAAAACTAAACTAAACTAAATCCAAGATACATATGATTTAGGGAATAGATAAATTGATAAGTAAATAAAATACTTAATTTTTATAATTTGTTTCACTTCAATCCAATAAAAAATTGGGGAAATTTATAATGACATATTTTTGAAAATTGAGTTCATTATTGGTGAAAGCAAGTATCAGACATATATTACATATATTTTATTTCAATCCAATAAAAATCCAGGAGAAATTTATTGTGACGTATTTTTGAAAATCAAGCTCGTCACTGGAGAAAACATACATCAAAAATATACGCAAAAACTAGATAAATTTTTGAGGCGTGATCAGGTACGACAATTTTGGGTAAACCAAAACAATAGCCCCTTGGATGGCTAGTAAAAATGCAACATTAAAAATATATTAGACATGAAAAAAAATTTACAAATACTAAAAATATATATCTAGCTAAGTATTTATTTTTAAGTAAATTCTTCCAGGTTTTTTTAAATGCCGAAAAAAATCATTTTTTACGAAATCAAAATCAATACTGGTTACAAAATCCTTCTCTGACAAACCCTAAATTATAGTTATTTGCTTCTTAATTCCAAATTACACGCTTTAGGTATATATTCTTTTTTAAAAACTTCCTTAAATTTTAATGGAAAAACAATTAAGTTTTTTATCAGTACATTGACAAATCGAATCATGTAGATGTATACAATTTTTTGACATATTGTTTCATGATGGCAATTAATGGCAATTTAGCAATCATACACGAGCAACATTAACATTTCATTAACTAGTAATTGGAAAATGAGGCCATTAAAATATTAATGGGTTTATTTGATTTCGAGAAAATTATGAATTATGCTAATTATTAACATTTCATGGAATAACGCCTTCTTAATGGGCTCTGCCTACGAAAATGAATCTAAAGACACGAATCCTAAAATCCATTATGAAACGAAATAGATCATAAATAAAAATGGTTAATGTTAATAAAATAATTATTAACTTTAACCATTTCCTGTCTTATAAATGTACATTCTATATATATAATGCACCTAAATCTGAATCATAATAATTTTGTAACGAAATACCAAGAAAGTTTGGTCATACATCGAAATGCATTTGATTTCATTTTCGTTCTTCGAAATGCATTTGTAAAGAAGTAGAGGTCATTTGGAGATCAAATGCATCACCATATGCTCCATAAGATGATTCATACTTATAAAAATAATTTTAAAAATTCTATATAAACTTTAAAAAATATATGTGCTACGCGTGTTGGACTTTCTACGTATTTTCTTAAATTATCTCCAAGAAAATATTAACTATAATGTTCTGAATTATCAGAATTAATAGGATTAATTATAAAACAAAGTTTTATGAGAACGTGACTTTTAAATAAAACTGTATAGGATTGCTATATTGTAAAAAAAAAAAAAAACGATTCTAGCTCAAAATTTTCATTACTTCTAAAAATTAATATTTCGTAATCATGCTAATTTTATGAATTTGGTCTGTGTGATTCGGTCTGACTATATGAACATGTGGAACAAATATACATACTAAGACATTTTGTGACAAATAGACATACTAAATCTATAAATATTAATTTCTTCTAGGTTTAATGTACAGAAGTGATTTTGATTTAAATCAAAAGTTAATAAATATCTCATTATTATATCGTCAAAAATTCATTCATGATTTTAAAAGCAAACATAATTTTAAATAATATTGGCAGCAATAATTCATTTCTGATTTTATTTTATTTAACCAGAGTAAATATACTTGGAAATAAAATATTTATCTTAATACATTGGTATTAATTTCAATTAGTATTTAATTCAAGTTATAAATTATATTGTTGAAAAGTGGAAAACATGAATGGTTTTAGTGGTAATGTAGCTAATGAATTAAAATTCTGAATATTATTTCTTATAGAGAATTAGCTTAGAATCTTATTGATTACAAAACTGTTTAATTATTCTCACTTCTTAGAAAATAGAAACCTGTTCTAAAAATTATTTTACTTAAGAAATAAAAAAATGTAAAACGTTTCTTAAAACATTTAATATATTATTATAAACATCATCACATCTTTCATTTAAAAAATTATTTAATAAAAACTAAATTGACACGCTTAAGTGACAAACTTTACTATATTTACTTCTAACTGTAACATTTCTTGCTTCTAATTCGGTGGGCGTAAAGTCTCGCAAATTAAAAAATTAATTGTAATTTTCATTTTTCTTTATTTATGTTTGAAATAAAAGTTTTTTTTAAAAAAATTTCCATATACATTTAATGGTATAACCGGGGATATAATATTAACAATAAATATAAACACCAGTTACGAGTACTTCGGTGAAAAGTAAGAAATGATTCATGTTTTCATTTTTCAGACTCAAAATTCATTTGATTCCTTTCATAACACACAATAAACTCAACACTCTTCTCAACCAATCTTGTTCCACATCTGTTCCCGAAGAAATATAACAAAAATATCTGTACTTTTATTAGGCGCGTCAAAATTGATTACTTGTAGTGAACTATTCTCTCTCCACCCCACCCCACCCCGAAACCATTCAAGTGGCTAAATAGCTACTGTTCAACTCCGATTACAAAGGACTTCGGAGGGAGGTAGAGTTTTGAAGAAAGAAAAAAAAAAAAAAAGAAAAAAGTAAAAATATTGAGGGTATGTTCCTTACAATGTATCGATAATGTGAATCCAGCCCCCTACCTGTGGACCCCACTTGAAAAAAAAAATAAAACGCAACTTATCACTGATCGTTCCTGATTGGTTGGAAACGTGTTATGCGAGATTCAACTCTAAATCCTAAGATAGACTCAGCGCCATATTTAACCACGTCATTTGTTTATTGGGATTATTTGTGCTGATAAAATATTATTGTAAAATTAAAAAAAAATTAAAAGAGGGATAATTAATTTGTAAAGAAATTTAATGTTTCCTCGTTGTTTAGTTAGTTGCGTAGCAATAATTTAAAGAAAAATATAAATTGAAAAAAAAAGAAGAAAAAAAATTTTAAAATCATAGAATTCTGCTTGATTATACTTGTCATTATTTATACTGATGTTTGATATTTTTTCGCAAAAAAAAAAGTCTACAAATTCATTATATATGAGTATAATATAACTTAGTACATGTTTCTTAGTTTAAAAAACTCTGTTGAAACAATATTGTGATTCAATAGCTATATTCCAGCAATATTTTTTCGAACAAAAGTATACTCCACCGCTGATCAAGTTTTGTTATTGAAAATGCTTGTAAGCTTTCATATGCTACTGAAAACGAAATATACTTAATTCTTTTAATTTTTACTGTTTATTACATTTCATAACAAAATCTGAAGACTATAAATAGACAAAATAATGCATAACATCTCACGTTCATAATGATTCCATTGATTACAATTTCATTCTAAACTCTTTTATAAAATTAATTGAAAGTAATTAATTTCCAAATATTTCACCTTAGTCATTTTTTGCTTAGCTCTAGTAACACTTTATTTTTATTTATTTATTTATTTTTAAATTAAACTCAAAATTATCAAATAAAAACGTGAAGCAAAAAATATTCGATTCCAAATAAATAGTGATTAATTGCGAATGATTATTTTGAATTCATTTTTCCCAAGCCATCATTTTCTAAAATAGTATGACTTTTTCAAGGCTCCCTTTTAACTGCAATTTTTTGATTTAGTGAATATCATGTTAATCCTATGGAATTTCTACTACCATTGTCAAATCTTTACTATTTTATCTATCTGAATGCAAAAAAAGTGCTTCCAAAAGAGCAAAAAATAATGAAGGTTTCTGCAGAATTATATTTATTTCTCTTCGATTTTTAAAAATACTTTTACTCTTATTTTAATAAATTGTTTGTGGGTCTTCAAGTCTTTAAAAAATATTCTAGAATATTTTCAAAAGTCGGGGAGAAAATGTAATTCTGCAGAAACCTTCATTATTTTTCGCTCTTCCAGATGCATCTTTTTACTTTCAAATAGGTAAAATGGTAAAGATTTGAGGATGCTGGTAGAAATTCAACAGAACATAACGTTCATGAAATCACAATGTCAGATAGACAAGAGCCTTAATTACATTTTAAATTAGTTATTTGAATGAATGTAATAATTTAAATAATCAGATATTCATTAAAGGATATCACGGTGTTTAATCCGCGCTCAATGTGGTAAAAGCGCGCGTTGTTCGTCTGTTTTGTGTAGTTGAAATTCAAATAAATTTCGCTAAGCCTAATTCGAATAAATGTGATACTTAAAGTTCGTTTACAAAAGCCTATAAGAAAAAAATTCAAGGTCAGATATGTGAACATTTAAAAGCAAAAAGAAACAATGCCGGATTTTCCCAGTGTCACGAGAGAAAGTAATCGACTATTATTTTAAATCATGCAGAGAAATTCTCAAACATGAAATGAAACTCTTGTAAAACATAATCGTTTTTTCATAATTCCACGATTATCGGATCAACGATCATACACCGCAACTAATCCCGTATAATAAACCGGATTTTGAAAATGATTTATCTTGTTTAAGAATATATTTATTTACTCGTATGCTGTTCATCGAAGCGATAGTTATTAATGTGGATCGTGCATTAAAAAGTTTTAAAAATTACCGGTTATTTAATAGAGAAAAAATATCTGTCGGAATTAAGAGTAAATAAAACAATTATAGAGCATGTTTTCTGCTTTTACAGTGACTCTTTATATTTTGCAAGAAATAAGGCAACGATAAAATTAATTACAATTTATTAAAAGGTCTACTACATACAAAAGATTCTTCAACAAAACTTAATTGCAAGTATCATTATTAAAGCGCTCTAATTTTGTTCTAGAAATTTGACTAGAATGTATTATCTATAATCTCATTTAAAAAAAAAAAAATTCTAAATAAATGTTATACTTTATAATCACCCCTTACTCTTTTTTATATATCTTGCTCAGTATTTGTATAAAAATTAAGGGAAATTCAAATCAGAATTTTTTTAAATTTTATTAAATTTAACTTTCGAAATTATTATTATTATTATGTTATTCTTATAAGTGCCCTGAACATTTCAAAATTATAAATGTAGTGGATTTTATGTAAAATCTACCTAAAAGTAAGAACACGACTTCCAAGTGTTAAAATGGTTCATTGTTTTTACATGATTATTTATGTAATTTTCTTTACATAAACAGATAACACATCGATCAATAACTCCCGAAACTAACCCAGAGATGGCGCTCGTAGTAAACCAGTAACCAGGTCTTTCTAGAGTACTAACCTTTGCTTGAAACGTGTCAAAATTTTAAGTCGATCGGACCAGGAAAAAGGTTTTTTGAAGTGAAGTGAAAAAGGTTTTTTCCAAGTGGGTGCCGCGATTGCTTTCGATGGAACAAAAACAGCAACGAGTCGATGATTCAGAAAGCTGTTTATCGCTATTTACTCGCAACAAAAAAGATTTCTTGCAAAAAAAAAAAAAAAGATTTGGAAAAGCGTTGGAACGATTGTATCACCCTAAAAGGTGATTAACAAAAGGTGTTATGTTGATGAATAAAAAAAAATTTTGCAAAAAAAAATGTTGTTTTCAATTTTAGACTCGGGAGTTATTGATCGATAACATACATACATAAGAGTGCAGATATTTCAATACTAAAATATCCCATCTATTGCTTTTAATTTAAAAAAAAAAATGAGAATTGTTTTAAAGTTGGCCCAGTTTTCTTTTTCGAAGATGCTTCATTTACCTCATCCATTCGTTTTGTCCTTTCTGCTGTATTGTAGTGGAATTCCTACAGCCTTGTATCAAAATTTAAAATATTCATGTGACTGAATTGCTGGAAGTTTGATTCACGTTTTTGATGTGATCATGACCACAGTTTCTTCAACCCGTTCTAATGCCCACGTTGGCCTAGTGCTCATGGTCATGGACTCGCAGACGGCATTGTTTCTATCGAGTCGCGGGTTCGAGTCCTGAGGTCACTAAAGACTCGCCGTGTAATGGCGCTGATGCACATTGAATAATTCGAGGGTTAAATTTCTCCCATTGGCATGGAGTGAAATTTTGGAGAAATCGATGATATGTGAGGTGTTATCCTTAACCATTTTCAAAATTACTAAGTCCGCTATTTTTTGCTCTCGTGGTGCTTCTAAGTGTGATAATAATCAAAACAAGCGCAATCAAATCGTTCGAATCATCTATAAAATTTCTATTCTATTTTTAAGTAATAAAAAGTATTTACCAAGTCGCATATCATAGAAAGTATATATAATAATGACAGAGTTCGGTTAGTATAGTTAATTCAAGGTGAAAATAAAAAAATAAAAGAAAAAAAAATCTCTATGAAAAGTTTTGCAAAGAACAGATTTAACTATCCAAGGTGCGCTTTTTTTTATAATTATTATTAAATTACTCAATTAAATATATAAGTATTAAAGAAAATGATGAAATATAGAGAAATGGACAATAATAAACTTTTCCGATATTAAAATTAAGGCAAACGATAAATTATTAAAATGAATATATTTAAGCTGAATGTAATTAAAATTGAAGCAAGCGATAAGAAATTCAAAAGTGATCTGGTACGTCGAAAGTGATCCAACTAAAACAATAGCCCTTTGCGTGGATAAAAAATTTAATGTTAGACGTGCATTATATTTTTTGACAAATAAATCCTTTGTACTAAATTAATATTCTCTTTTGTTAACTAAAAAAAAATTGTTGATTCTGAGTAGGACATTAATACACAGTCTATCAATTAAAAGCTTTTACAAATGCCTGCTGTCTAGAAAAAGGAGCTGTATCACATAATTAATATGTAGAAATTAAATGCTTTACATTGTGAAAAACTAATGCTTTATTAAATTTGAGGTAATAATGTAAACAGAATTAAACTGGGATTTAAGAAACTTGCTTTTTGTTCATCATAATCTGAAAAAAAATTGCATTTTTTCAAATGTATTTTTATACAGTAGGAATTGAATATTTCATAAACGGAATTAAGGTAACTGATACGCCTTAAGAAAAAATGTGCTTATTTGACGCCAAGTTTAAATAATCTTAACTTTTTTTTTTTTCAGTTGAATGCAATGTATGTCATATTCTGACATTGAGATAGATGTATATTTGTGACAAATTAATGTGTATACACAATAAAATAAAATCATATTTACATACATCAACAATTACGCAATTAAAAACAACTATGTATTTACATTTGTAAAGATCATGTGCTTATCTTTAGGCCCATCTTACTGAAAATCTACTGCATTTACAACTTTGAAATTTTGCAGAGTACTTAAAAATATAACATTCTGTATACTAAATATAATTGTAACTGCAAAATTTGAATTAAGTGAAAAAAAATTTAAAATTTTAATTTTATTATACAAATTTCCCTTTATGTTTTTTACAAATATTGTGCTATACTTAAATTCTGTGAGGGTATGAGCAAGTATATATGTATGTGTGTGTGTGTGTGTGTAACATCTTGGCTATGTTGTTATTAATGTTGATATTCAGCAACAGACAGTCTTTATAAATAATGAATGTTTCATTTTATTGAATGATTGTGGAGCATTTTATATATTTATAATTCAAAGCCATGATGAAATAAATCGTTTGTGCACACAGCAAGTGTCAGCAGAGAAATACAGCATTCGATCGAGAAGAACAATTATATAACACGGAGGAAATAGGGGTTCCCAGAAATAATTCGGTTAATTCAACAGTTAAATGGGTCCTTATAACACGCGCCAAAGAGGAGCTAAGTATATTTAAAAATAAAGAAAAGAGTTTTGTATTTTTAAGAAATTAAATAAAAAGAAAGATGATAAATTGAATTTTTATCATCATAATTCTCCACCTCCGCATGACTCGTACAACAACTTGGTCATGGGTATTGACGATCGAGCGAAGATGGAAATTCTGTTATTGGTTATTTAAAATTTCAATAAATTCCTTTCACACTATTGGTCATAGCATGGAGTATTTTTTTCTAAAAAAAAATTATGTGCAAATGCACTAAATATTCAAAATAATTTTAAACATTATAATAACAATATAAAACAACAATATCACAATCAATTATAAAAATAAAACTTACTCGTGGCACATCATCATGAATTAATAGAAATTTCAAAATAACAAAATTTTGACAAATTTTCGCTTATTGGTGGTCTTGGCATGGATTACATTTTTTTTTTTTTTTAGAATTAACTAATTTGGGTCAGTATGTTGACACAATATTTGTATGTATACAAACACAATTTTTGTAATATGGAACAACAGCATTAAAATATATAATTGTAAGATTTAAAATAGGTATGTTGACACACAAGTTATTTAAATAATTATAGTACATAGCTTTTTTTTTTGTGTTTGCCCTAATTGTAGAAATAAATGTCCTTGAAATGTCTTGAATATTTTTCGAAAGTTCTTTGAGATACATTATACTGCTTTTGATAATACTGAAATGTTCTTGGTGATGCAAAACTCATTATAAATATATCATCAAAAGATATGTGCCTGTAAAATACTGTATCAAATTTATATAAACAAAGCAAAATTTTGTTCCCGACAAAAAAAATAACCATTACTTTGAAAAGTTTAAACTATAAATTCAAATGGGGAAGGATTGTTGATTTCTTTTATTGATCTAGTCTGAAATAATTTCTTTACTTGACCTTTTATTTCTTCAACGGGTGAAGCATGACAAAGCAAAGCAAACCACACCATACTTGTCCTTAACAAACAAAACCCGAATCATTCTGCTATATTTTAATTATTTGTTGTCTTATGATTCACGTTTATTTTCTATTGACAATCTGAAATAGAATGTTTCACCTTCGCGGAGGTCAGAGAATAATGGAAATTGATAGCTATTTACTTTTCATTTATGTTTATTTATATTCTTTACAGTTTAAATATATTTTTAAGAGAAATCCAAACTAGTCATTGATATGGTAAATATGTATTGATTGATTGATGAGAGTTTCTCTCTCATTTGCAATTGCATCATTTAAAATATTTCATGTAGGGTAAATTTCAAAGTATTATACGTGAATTAAGCGTCTGAATTTATAATAACCAATGTCAAGCAACGCAATTTAAAAAATAAATCATACTTTCCCATTTTGAAATTTAATTACGAATATGAATTTATTCTCTAGTATTCTGAATAAAAAAGTTACGCTCTTAAATTTTTGTTGTTGTTTCTTTCTATTGAACACAAGAGCTGAAATACAAACGCAATTTTATTTTTCTCTTGAAAAATTAATGTGACTGTTAATTTGTTTCTTTAGTTCTAAGTTTAGTTTAGTTTCTCTAGTTCATCCTGGTAGCTTATGATACATCTTGGCGATGCAACGGTGGTCAAAAATTACGAGTTTACTATTAAAATTATTAATTTACCCTCTCATCAGAATTAAAATAAATTTTAAAGATAATAATTTGTTAAGTTTTCTTAATTGTTAATTAGCTATCAAAATTAGGATCAAGGCAGAAAAAGCCTGGGACATCCGTAGAGTGAGGAACTGTTGATATAATCTAGGAGTTTAAGAGATGAGAGACCGAATTGCGATTGGACGCTACAGCAGTAAGCTAACGAAGCGTCTATTGCATTGGTCGGAGAGCAAAAGGGGCGGGACTTCAGTTCGGAGAAGAAAATCGACTCCAAAACACTTGTCTTCCGTGGAATTTTGAGAGGTATTATTACAATCATAAAATAATCTAAATTTAATGGATTTATTATTAAGAGCCGTTGTCGATGCCAATTTAGAAGAAATGATGGCCATAAAATGGGTTATATTTTAAAGCGCGAGGAGAATGAGGTTTGAAAAGGCAGTTTCATTCGATTTTACCAGCGCCACTAGTGATGCCTGGTGATCAGAATTGTCTCTAAAAGTGCACACTTAATGGTTTTATTGTAAAAAGTTGATGGCAATGTTATTATTGATATCGTTAATTTAGAAAAAAAAAGACAGTAGTTATCAGAAATTAATGTTTCATTTAATTGAACAATTCTAAAGAATTTGATGCATTTTTAATTCCAACCCATGATGAAATCCAGCGAGGGAAGTTACGGGCTTGCACAGCATATGTCAGCAGAGAAAAAGACCGTTAAATTGATCAGAACACATAGAAACTCGGAAGGAAGAAGAGGATTCACCGAAATAATTTGGTTCATTCAACAATGAAAATGGGGCTCGGGATATTACTATAACACGCCTGGTACCAAAAAGGAAATCAGTATCTTTAAAATGAAAAAAAAAAAAAAAAAGATTTGGTGGTGTTAAGAATAATTGAATAAAAAGAAGAAAGATTAATTCAATTCACCATCACACACACACATACATGTGTATGATGACCAAATAAACAATTAAACACAATTCAATCAATTTAATACACACACACCTCATTTCTCATTCGATTAATACTGGTACCACAGCCTCTAAATCTAATAAGAATTGAAGAATTCTAACATTAATAAGTATAACAACAAAAATTCTACAAAATAATACTTGGTTGTAAAAAATTTTGCTACAATTTTTAGAATGGAGTCGTAGTAGTTTTCAGCTGTAATATGATTCCCTAATATAGGCGTATATACTTAACTTATATCACATTTGGTCTTTTTAAGGAACATGAGACTAATCCTGAAATAAATTTAAAAAGTGTGACTTACAGTTACGAATTTTCGTCTTTTACCATTCATTATTCCTTATGATACATTTGTACAATTCAGATTCAACGTTGGAATCTTTCTGCCGTTCATTAACTTTCATTTAATGTTTTAAAGGCGTAAGTCGAAAGAAAATTATCGGAAATAAACTAATCTTGCATAATATGCATTTATTTCACATGAGGTAAATAAAATAAATTGCAATAGCATTAAATTTTTGATAAATTTGTGGGAAAATGTAGAATCCGCTATCAGGGCTGTTTAATATAGACCTCAAGCCGCTGAAAAACGCCAATAAATTTCAGAAAGCATTGTTATATTAATATGAGATTAATCTTTCCCATTCATCATCTCAATTTTTAATTGCATAAATAGTTAATCAATCAACTTCCAGATTTATTTTCACCAAGTAAAGCACATAAACCTAAAATTTTGGCCATTCCTGTCGCAAAGTTGATTTTAGCTCTCAATTCATTGCTTTTTCGTGAATTTTTTGAGATGAAAAGAGCATCACGAATTTTTGAAGTTGATGTGAATATGTCTTATTTTGCTAAAATCCAGAGTGTAGAATAACAGGAACTACAGCACGTTAAACTGATCATTGCTTTAATTGTTTATTAATGTTTTATTTAGGTTACTGACGCTGGACCTCCCTCTCTTCCAATGTTAGAGCTTTGGCAAATTTAACATGCATGATAGCCTTATTATACAATGGGTCTTCAGTGGGATCAGGACTCGAACCAACCGCTCTATTGAAACTACGCTAGCCGCGAGCTCGCGATCAGGATAACTCGACTATCGCTGAATTGAACCTCGTTTAAGAAAAACATATAATTTCCATTTCATGAATATATCAGTTACAATATATATATATATAATTACTTGAAAATACTATCATTTATTCTGTTATACGAGGTGTGGTTATTAAATAACGGGACTGACCCTGCGACAGAAGAAGTATGAATAAGCCAAACGGTAGTGATCGACAGCTATTGAGCGTGAGGCCTTCTCTTTCGAATAAAGTGCCTCTCACTTCTGTAAGCAAATCCGTATAGTCATAGCTTTCGTTCGTTTTTAAGTTACTTTTTTTGTTTCGCCGGAAAAATGATAAGTGAGCAACACATTTTTGTGAAATTTCACGTGAAACTTGGAAAAAACCGCTACCGGAACCTAAAATTTATTAAAAGAAGTGTATGGCAATGAATGTTTATCACTTGCACGTGATTTAAGCGTTTTCAAAGTGGCCGAGAAGACGTTGAAGATTATTCGCGTCCGGGTCGCCTTCCGCGTCATAAAAGGATGACAATATCGAAAAAAATGGTAACTGGTTCGATCTGATCGTCGGTTAAGTATTCGTGCGATTGCTGAGACTGTAGGAATAGACAAAGAATCCGCACGTCAAATTTTTCCACCAAGACAATGCGTCGGCTCATTCCTCACTGTCTGTCAAAATGTTTCTAGGCCAAGTACAGCATCCCAGTGTTAGATCAACCGCCTTATTCACCGGATCTTGAGCCTAGCAACTTCTATCTGTTTCCTAAGGTGAAATCTGCATTAAAAGGAACCAGATTTGAGTCCGCTGAAGCTGTGAAAGAGAAAGAAGCACGCGTCCTAAAGCAGCTGACTGAAGTAGACTTCCAGCACTGTTTCGAACAATGGAAGATTCGCTTGGAGTGTCTTAGGGATAGAGGTGGGGTGTATATTTAAGGTGATAATAGTAAATATGTAAATAGCATCGAAATAAAAGGTTTTACAGCATCAGTCTTGTCATTTAATAGCCACACCTCGCAGTTAATAAAACGTACTCATTTCAAAATAGAACATCCGTGAAAAAATAAAGTTTGAATAACTTTTAACGAATTTTAAAGTAATTTAAGGAAGAAAGAAATATTTGAAGCACTTAAGCGAGTTTTTTTTTAAAAACATTTTATGTAAAGTTTTACCAGTAACATCAACGATTTCACGACGGGGCTGATTTTAACTCTAGACACCTAAACATTCATCCGACCCTTCCCAGTTTTGTGAATTCAATGTGTTCCCATTGCACTTTCACCACCTCATTCACAGTACTTTCAAAAAATTAAAATGAGCTATCCGATTGTGATAAACACAACTTACATATGCTGTTTATCATTGTCTGTAGCCGCTTTTGTTGAGTGGTCATGGTCGCGGACTCGCGGCTGGCGCTGTTTTTGTCAAGTCATGGGTTCGAGCCCTGATGCCACTCAAGACCCGCCGAGGAGTGGGGCTGATGGTCGTTAAATCTTGTCGAGTTTCCAAGTCTTCCTGTTGAGGCGGTGTGGAGATGTAGGGGCCATCTCAGGTCTCATCTTCGTTATTTTGACCGAGGCTCAAAATAATGAGGTTCGCCGCCAAAAACCCTCGTGTTGCTTCTCAGTGCGACGTTAACAAACAGTTACACATTCACAATCATAGGGTGACTAATCGTCCTCCTTTTGTAGGTTCTGTCCTTCCTCGAAAAGCGTCCTCCTTTCTGTCCTCCTTTTCAATATTTTTAAACTAATCTATTAATCACTTTATTCAGAGATACCACGCCAAATTGTTATGCAAATGTTAAATGCAAAGAACTTTTAGGATATTCAAAAGTTAGATGACTCGCTCTAACACCTGCTATAGAGCGTGCTTTACAATTATTTGAATCTCTCCGTTCATATTTTTTAAGTTTAGACAAATGTCCGAAAATTCTGAAATTTTTTTTCAGTTATAAATTACCGGAGACATTAATGTATTTTGTACACAATCGGGCATCTATTTTCCACAAAACGATTCAAAAGATTGAAGGTGGACATATTTCAGCTGGAGAAGTTAGTCTTATTTTGAACGATTACGTCCTTCATTATAAATCGCGATGTGTAGAAAAATTTATTCCTTTGATAATAAAAAGAGAAAATTGTCAAACTTAGAGGAATCAAATCGGAGCATAATGGAAAAATGTATCAAAGAAGTGTAGAATTTTTATCAAACATCATAACAATATGTCGAAGAAAGGTTTGAAACAAATATCACATGAATGAAATAGAAATTTTTAATGGTATTTTTTGACTTGATCGCAAGTAAATTGAGCAGATATTAAAAATTGTGTAGAGTTTTTATCGAATGAAATGTCTGATATTAAAATCGATGACAATTGTCGGTTTGAAGAAATTAAAGAATTGAATGCATATTTAAATTCCGATAAATTAGAACAATGAGGATATCAATATGTTGAAATAGATGCAAAAAAGGGCGGAAATATTTAACCATTTCAAAAATAAACACATTCTATATGAAAATTTAGTTATTCTTATTGAATTTACGTTGTGCTGTCCTGGAACTAACGCAGCAGTTGAAAGAGGTTTTTTTTCCATAGGTAATGATTTTTGCGGAGACAAGTGAGAAATTAAAATAGGATGGTGATATTCTAGGTGCATCACTTACCGCAAAATTCAATATGAAGGTTAATTTCTTGCTCCAAAATTTCCATTGTATCGTTAGAAAAGGATATAGTGACAAAAAAATTTTCATTCAATGGAAAAATACTCGTTTAATTAAATAATTAAAAGAAATGTAAGCATAATTAGTGCATTTTTGTTTCAATTAATAAAATGTTTCATTTATTAACTCTTTACTTTTTTCTTAAAATTTTTCGTCCTCTTTTTCATTGTTACAATTTTGTCACCTTAACAGTCAACAATTGTTGTCCGAAAAGTTGAATGCTTAGAGAAAACATGCAGAAGTTTACGACGCGCCATGAAAATAAATATTGAAAATGTTTTGAATATTGAAAAACCTGCAAAAGACACGACCAAGAGTGCAGCAAACAAATGCAGAATTTATATTTCCTGTTTATCTTTGAAACATAGAATGACGAACGTATTCAATCATTGCAACGAGGGTTTTAGTGGAGAGCACATTTTTAACATCTGCGAAGAGTGCAAACGCTAATTTTTCTATATTTCAATTGTAGTATTCGAACACTTATTTCAAGTTATACTCATTTTTTCGAAATAAAAATAAAGAAAATATAAAAAAGCAAATAAAATTAGAAAGTTATTTGCAAAGTTTTGCGAAGAACAAATTTAGCCACCCAAGGTGAACTTTTTATTAAAATAATTATTATTAAATTACTCATTTTTTTTAAGTATAAAAATTAAAGTAAACGATGAAATATTGAGAATTTGACAACTTTTCTCATATTAAAATTAAAGCAGACGATAAATTATTTAATTGAATATTATATCAGCTACATGTAATTAAAATTAAAGCAAATTAATAATATTAAAGCGAATATATTTAAGCTGAATGTAATTAAAATTGAAGCTAGCGATAAATTATGAAATTAAATATATTTAAGCTAAATATAATTAAAATTAAAGCAAACGATTAAAAATTGAAAAGTAATGTGTGGTACGCCAAAAGTGATTCATCAAAAACTATATTCTTTTAGGAGGCAAACAATAGTAAATCATATTAAAATCATTTCAGCTTAAGCATTCCAAGAAAAAAAAGCCAAACTAAAAAGACGTAGTTTGAAATTTTTGAGGCAAAAAAAAAAGGCTGCCTCACAGCTTAAAATTCTGAATAATGTTATTTATTTTCAGTCATATCTTGATTCCAGTTTACATATGATTTAAGGCAATACATAAATTGATTAGTAAATAAAATACTTAATTTTCATATTTGTTTCATTTTATTCCAATAAAAAATTGGGGGGGGGAAGAGATTTATTACGATATATTTTTGAAAATTGTGTTCATTAGTAGTGAAAGCAGGTATCAGACCTATATTGCATATATTTTATTTCAATCCAATAAAAAATTCGGGAGAAATTTATTATGATATATTTTTGAAAATTAAGTTCGTTACTGGTGAAAGCAGACATAAAAAAATACAGGCAAAAACAAGATAAGTTTTTGAAAAGTGGTCAAGTGCGACATTTATAGGGTATATGGCATAGTAACACTGATATAAATTTAGTTTTCTAGGTTAATTAGGAAATAAAGACAAACTATAACGGATAATATAATAAAACATTATTATACAACACGGGAGGTAATTTCACACACATCAAGAGGGAAAAAAAGTATATAAACACTCTTGATTTATATATTCAGTTCGCAAAATCAAACACGAAACACTATAATCAGAACACTTTCAACCTGAAATACGACACAAGAGTGGCATTGTAGTACAAGTTTACGAACCGTTTCTTTTCAACAATCGAAAGAAAAGACGTCACAACAATCGTTCAAAGTGGTTACAAATGGCGGTATAACGCGCTCGCAGAAACTCAAACCACCTAGTCTAGGAGTAACGGAGACGACCATCTGCTTTACCTGGATTTTTTTTGTTAGCACTCAGATGTGCATCTTTCTCCCACTAGACAGAGTAACTGATTGCGTAACAGCAACAGCTGTTGTGGTTCTTTTGTTTTTGGAGTGGTTGATCCAGTTGGTTTCGAATTTTGTCTTATTTTTTTTATTTTGTTAATCCCCCCCCCTTTTGCTCATTATTATTCCCACAAAGTTCCCTCAATTCTTTGTTATTAACAGTTTTTTTTATATGTGTATTCACGTCTGTTGATGCTACCGTTCCGTTGTACTTAAATAGGGAAGACCGTTTAGGGTTTGTATTAAACGGAATGAAGAGTTTATAAGTACATTCAGAAAGCCACTTTTATCTAGAATGGTGCAATTTTATTTCTGAAAACCATGTTCCTTTGATGATTCGACAGGGAGTGAAAACTGAAATTGGCTTTTCTAATTTCCATTTAACATGGGCTAACATTATTATTTTACAAGTTCTCTAAAAAGTAGAATTATTCAAAATGAATATTAATTGGCGCAAAGTAAGCGTACTTCCGAGCCCCAGGGTCCACATAAGCAATTACTATCAAGAAAATAAAATGCCTTCCTCAAATTCCTAATGCAGTTTTATTTTCGCAGGCAGAACATTAAAAAGTACATAAATGCTGTCAATGTTAATGACAAAAAGAATAAAAACAGACGATTCTGTTTCAAAAATCAATTATTGAATGAAGTATTAAAATAAGAGCAAACGATAAATTGTAGAAGTAGATAATAGCATTCTGTTCGGATATTAAAATAAAAGCTGATGATAAAATTTTAAATCAAATATATCTTAGTGATGTATCTTAAGCAAGCTAAATGTATAATCTTAATGTATTATAATGTCCATCTTTTGAATTTGACACCATTTATTCTTTATTTTACGCCCGAGCATTTTTGTTCAGGCCATTTTCTCAAAACAACATGTTAGCACTTGTTAAAAAGAGTTACAAAGTGCAGAGTCAAAAAATACTTAAGAAATGACACAAATAAAATGTCTGGTTGTGCATTTCTTGCTATTCTTCGTCGAAAGTTGATTAATTGTTCTAACTCTGTGACGTATTTTCATCATTATTTAACTCAACAGCTATCTAAAAATCTAATTAAACAGCGAATACGTTCAAAACTGCTATTGAAGATACGCCACAGAAACACAGTGGGGTTAGTACTAGAGTAAAATAAAACTTTATGTTCTCTTAATTTAGACGACCGTGGTAGCCTAGTGGTCATATTAGTGGACTCGGACCCGGAGGTTTCCGACGAGTTATGGGTTGGAGCCTTTTTGTTGCAAAAGACATGCGGTATCATATTTTCCATAAAGCTTGTGAGATTTTTTGCTGTGGCCGCGGTAGCCTAGTGGTCATGGTTTTGTATTCGTGACTGGCGGATTTTGTTCAGTCGCGGGTTCAAACCTTGGCCGCTAAAGACCCGCTGTGTAGCCGGGGCTGATGCACTTTAAATCTGTCGGGCCCAAAGTCTTCCCGTTGGCGTTTTGTGGAAGTTAAGAGGGTGGTGTGCCAGCTCAGGTGTCGTCCTCGTCATTTGACCGAGTTTCAAAATAACGAGGTCTGTCGCCAATAGCTCTCGTGTTGCTTCTAGTGCGACGTTAATAAAATTAAACCAATTCAAACGGAGTTATTCTGTTTTGTGTAATCGATAAATTATCCGATTATTAGAACTCTTATTTCGCAAAAAAAAAAAAAAAAAAAAAAAAAAATTAAAACCACGGAGCAATATTTTGTATTATTTTCTACATCTTCTTTTATTTTCCTTGCAAAAATTTTCTACTTCTAACACTAGTTAGAAGGAAACAATTTTTTCCGAAATACTAAAGCGCAACTTCTTCAAGTTTACCGAAGACTTTTATGAAGTAAAAAAAAATAGTTTAGAGTATTCTTCGAAAAGAGATAAAATTTGTCCTAAATTGACAGTTTTTAACTCAACTTAAGCGGGATAAAATAATAAAAATAATTGTTTTAATAAGTTTCAAAGTAAGGATAAATTGCACACAGCTAACATTTGCGTAAAAAAAATATTTCTATTTTAATATTAACTTCGTTTACGTACATCAGATAAAAAAAAAAAACACTCTGAGAACTTCATAAGAGCTGACTTTTATTTAAATATTCTCTCACTAAATAGTGATATGAAAACGTCTCGGATTCTTTTGAATTTAAAGCGAAACATGTTGTAGGGGAATGCTGATATACAAATAAATAAATATAAAAGGAAGCTCCTTTCTAATTTTTAAAGCAATAGAGAAATTTGAATCATAGCAAAATATTTTTCATTTAAAATTAAACACATCTATGAATTAAATTATAGTTAGTCCTTAAAAATGTGTGATTAATTTTCATTTAATTAAAGTTATGTCGATTAAACTTCTAATTTGTATCTCTGCATTCAAGTAATATTTACTTGAAAAATTTAAAATCATTTGCATTTATATTAAATTCAAATTTAGCTACTATAAAATATTTTTAATTTTCATTAACATACGTAACTTCGAAGGTCTTCGGTGGGTGATATAAACTTACATTTTATCTAATTTTTTTAAAAAAAATACTAACATAATTAAAAACATTCGCTGTTAATGCATTACCCCCTTAACTGTAGCATATAATTCAAAAGAATAAAACAAATATGGGGAAAAATTCTGCTTAATTTTGCGCATATTTTCAATTATATGGTTTTAGAACGTTATTATTTTTTACATATTTTTAAAGTGTGCTACTTTTTAATATTTTAATATACAAGTGAAATCTATAATTGGGAAAATAATAGATTTAACTTGAATTTTATTCAAAAAGCATTTCAATTATAATAAAATAAATCAAACGGTACCACTTTTAAAAAATGCCTCGTCTTTGGTGGTGAAAAACTCAAACAGAGCTTGTTGACAGCATCTTCAGCTTTAAAAATTTTTTTCTTTCAAAAAATTTTGCATGGAGATAAATAAGTGATAATAGGAGGGTGTTAGGTCTGGAGAACATGGTGGGTGTGACAAAATTTCCTAGCCAAGCTCTGCGATTTTCTGATGAATCAGCTGTTGTCAGAATGCAGCTTGCAGCTGACATTTATCCTAATGTGCTTCTCATTGAACATCGCTGGCCTCTTTTTTTTTTTTTTTTAAGGACTTTGTGTAAATCATCCATTTGCTTATAATATTTTTACGAATTTACTTTTTCGTTAGGTTTCAAAAGCTCATAATGTGTCTGACACCCCACCATATACTTGGCATTCTCTTATTCATTCTCAATCGTGACTTAAAGGAGGAAGGGACAGGTTTTCTGGGGGCTCCAAGCATATTTTTTTTCAGTACGATGTTTTCGTGGGAAATACACTTTTTTCGTTACCAGTTATCATTCCGTTCAATACGGGTTCGTTTTTGCTCCGAACAAGCTCAGGTGTACATATGACGATTAATTATTTCGATAGATGAATCTCTCTTAGTGATGAGGGTCCGATTCACTAACTCTATGCAAATTTTTCTTAACTATGATATACGAGATATAATCCTATGATTCCGCACTAGTGTGACAGCGATAACCAGATGTCATGGTCGTGTACACTCGACCGACGTTGTTTTCATCAATTCGTGGTTTGGAGCTATGGTGTTATTCAAAACCATTAAAACTGGTCGAGATCCCGAGTTCACTCATAGGCGAGGTGTAGGAAAGAGTGTTTTAACTCGGGTTTCGTCCTCGCTATTTGACTAAGGTTTAAATTGCGAGGTCCGTCACCAATAGCTCTCGCGTTGCTTCTCGGTGCGACGTTAATAAACAATCATAATCACATTTCCATACATAGCTGAAAAATATTTCCGTACAAAATACAACATCATATATATAAACACACTCCTCAAAAGTGAAATTGCAGCACCGAGAAATAATACACGCAGTGTCATGCAAATTTCAGGAGCGATAGTGGTGTGGTGGATATGCAAATGATTAAACTTTCGCACGCATCTGATCACGAGGTAATCATATTCGGGATATAAAGGCCAGCAACTTTCCTTCTCATGAACAGCATCTGAAGTCTTACGTAGCATTCGCGACTTTCGAAGAAGCGTAGAAAATACCTCTGAGACGTCGGCGAGCTCAATACCATGAGGTTCGACCAGGGAATATCTCAATACCATTATCGAACTCCATGAACTGGGTTTATCGCTGCGCACTATAGCAACTCGTGTTGGGCACAACGTGAGTACCATCCAACGTTGTATCATGCGATGGATTCAGGAAGGTCTACGTGCACGACGAAGAGGAAGTGGTGCGCACAGGTGCACGTCAGAGAGCACAGATCGGCGTATTCGCCAGTTGACTATTCGAGACCCTTTCTCTACGGCACGTGACATCCGAAACCGGTTGCTTTCAAGCGCTGGTGGATCTGTGTCGACCCAAACCATACGCAACAAATTGCATGAAGTACAGTTAAGTGCACAGGTACCAGCAACAGGGTAACCGTTGACCGCTCAACCCAGGGCTAGATGCCTGGCGTGGCAACATCATCATCGTACCTGGACCATCAAAGGGCATCGGGTATTGTTCACAAATGAATCTCGTTTCTGTCTTTAGAGGAATGACCGGCCGTCGACGAGTTTGGAGGCGACCCGGAGAACGTTTCGAACCAATCCATTTCGCCGAGCGTCAAACCCGTCATACCCCAGGCATGATGGTTTTGGGGTGGCATAATGTTTGATCACAGGTTGCCTCTGGTACACATTGACTGCAGTTTAACAGCGGACCGCTACATCACTCAAGTTGTAGAGCCTGTTGTTCTGCCCTTGTTACAGGGCGCCCCCAACACAGTGTACCAGCAAAGGCCGTCTGTCGCAAGGCGAACTCTTAACATCTTGACTGGCCGGCAAACTCTCCAGATCCTTATCCAATTGAACACCTGTGGGATTTCATTGGACGTGACATGAACCGAGGACCACGAGCGCAAACCGTGGATGATCTGCTGGATATGGCAAGGAAACGGTTACCTCAGGCAACCATCAATAGACTAATTGATAGAATGCCTCGCCGGATTCAGGCCTATATAGCTGCCCGAGTTTGGCACATTAGATACTCAATAAATTGATTTATAATGATTTTATTTGTCTTCTTTCTTTTTTAATCATTTGCATATCCTCCTCACCTCTATCGCTCCTGAAATTTGCATGAAACTACGAGCATTATTTTTTGGTGTTGCAATTTCACTTTTGAGGAATGTAAATAGGTTTTGAAGTTATATTCATTTGAAGTTGTAAGTCGATTTTTGGACAGATTATATTATTTATTCTTTAGTATACTATGATCTACAATGATTTTAATAATAAACTGTGAATATATATGGTTACAACTTTTCCATCGCTGGGTGTCAATGCACTCGTCAATAATTTTCCGATTCATTCTTCACGGAAGAATAAGAAGTGCTCATAAAAGAAGCCGTTATGCGCAACAATAATCCACGGGAGAAAATGATTTTTAATTTTTTATCTGTTTGGAGACACCTCATCAGTGAAGTGAAGCGAGGTGACCCGTTCAAAGGATATGAGAGTGAAATTATTTAAAGCGGCTTTCTTCAGAACAAAAGCAAATGGTTCATTTTCTGATTTAAATATAAGCCGCTTTCATTTGAGTACTTCGAGGAGGTATGCTTTCACGACCCAGACAAAATCTACAATTTTTCGCCGTTCATTGAATTTTAACGATGGGAATATTTACAGAGAATTTATTTTCTGTCAGCTGCATAAAAAAGTGGCTTTTAAAAAGCGATGAGGAATTTTTTAAAAAAAGAACTGCGGTGTTTTTTTTTTTGTTTTTACAGGATTGGCTGTTAGATATGAGGGTGGTTCAAAAAGTATCCGTGTTAGGAATCGAAAATGGGGTATTAGGAATGGAAAATGAGGAGAGGGTCAACCACTGCAGAATTGTCGATTGAAAGTTGTTCCAGTCAATGAGTATAACGTCCCCTGCAACCAAAAAATCGCACAATAACTTTTTCGGCCGATGAGACCATCTCCTCCTCCTTTAGAGCAGATACGTCGGAATCTATTGTTTTGTGTGTGTGTGTGCGCGCGCTTGGTTTGTCGGGAAGAAATTAAGTCTCATCGACAATAACGATGTAGCAAAAGCCAAATATTGATTTAGCAAGAAACGGCTGCCAGATCGAAACTAATTTTGTAACGTGGGCTATTTCCCGAAAATTCCCTCAACTAACTTCAGGATTTTCCTTCTAACTTTAGCTCTAACTTTAACAAAAGTTTCCATCTTCTTTCCAGCAAAATGAAACGTGGCTACGCAAATTGTGTAAACTTTAGAGGTAGATTGAATAGATATAACCAAGCCGAATAAGTATCAGAGAATGAAATTTAAGAGATATAGATAGAAAGCTTACGGTAATAGAAAGAGCGCTAGTGTGAAGGTCATGAATAGTGGGAGGGAGTTACTTGCGAATTTGTATCATCTATACATATTGGGACCAGACGCTGTCTGGTCGAATTTACTACTTTGTGGATTTACTCACATATATATATTGTTCACTAATTCTATTCGGTACTCTTCTTATCTTCATTTAATTTACCTAATCACATTTAATTTAATTGGCAAGGAATCGTAATTGTATACAATTGAAATTACCAAAAAGTCCCCGAGGATGGTGAAGAAAAAACCGCGAATAGCTCAACGTCACAAACTACTCTTTGTCCCATGAACTTAATTGAAAGTTGTGCATACAAAGTTTTTATAACATAGATTTATGAGAAACTCAATAGGTTGTTATTGTTGTTATTGTATCTACGGTGCGTAAAATGTTGGAAAACACTTAACTTGAAATTGTGTACATGTGAATATTTTACAAGCTATACAGAGAAATATAGAATTGTATGAACTCGTAAAATTGTCTTTAATAAGCATGGATTGATAATATATTTTATGTATAATTTGTCATATATTAAAATAAATTCAATGTCTTATGAATATCTGATTATTTTTTGCTATTAATATTATCGGCTTAAATATATATAAGATAACACTCTATTTTCCACCAAACAAGCGTCTGCTACGTGACAGAAGAAAGTAAATTTATTATTTAGAAGTAATAACAGGAAAAAACCCTCATGAATAAATAATGATTATTAAAATATTACAATTTAAAATTTATTCTAAAAGCACCAAAATCATAAACTTCTGCAATATTTTAGTTACATATCATAAAAGTGCTGAGTTTTTTTTTTTTTTTGGTTAAAAAAGAAGGAATAAAAAATGAGTTTTAATTTTTGCAATACTTTGCAACCGATATTTGTATTAGAATTTTAATGTCAATGTATTTAGAAAAGAGTTAATATTTTTTTTTTTTTGTAATTGCTTATTAAATAGTTAAAGAGAAGTATATAATGGTTATTTAAAATGAAGTAAATGTCACTTGAGGATGAGAGGTTAACAAAAAAAGAAAAAAAAATATTCATACAGAACGATAACAGAAAAAAAAAAAAAAATCCCGATACGCCTCCTTAGCGAGCGTTCCATTCGAGAAAACGGAATAAAATTTGGAATGCAGGCAATTTAAGGATAATGCGGAAACCAACATAGTACAGCTTTCACATTTATGGTTACAGTGAGAAAGTCATGAAATTTTTAAATACCAACACCAAATTTGTTACCGAAACGTGATATTCATTATAAAAAAAAAAAACTTAAAATATAGTTATAACAGTATATGAAGCACGAAAAATGGCGGCGTTAGACAGATACAGGGGGGAGGGGACTACAAAAAAAAAACAGAGAAACTACAACAAAATAAACACTTTTATGTTTCTCAAATTTTTGACGTATCCGCCCTCACACGATAACACTTTGCATGCGACAGTTAGTTGACAGCACTGCAGGACATAACATGCGAAGAGAAATTTGTTGAATCTGGCTTATGGCCCCATCTTTCAAACTGCTTGGTAACAAAAAAAATATCCTCCATTTTCTGTTCCTGCGGCCGCAAAGATTTCCCAATTTTACTCCAATGGATTTCTGGTTGTAGGGAATACCTGAATTCGAAAGCGTAAGCATCAAATCTTCAAAGGTTGTCTGATGTGAAAGATGCCATCACAAATGAAACTCAACAAATCCCTTTTCACCTGCTGCAGTGATATCCACCATATGCCACAAGCACAGTGTTATGAGTAAAGACGGACATGCTGAAAATTTGAATAGCATAAAAATGTTTACTTCGCTAATGTTTCTCTCTGTCTTTCATCTTTCCTCGATTTCTGCCCAACGCTGCCGTTCTTCCAGCTACAAAAACTGTTCCAAGTTTTTTACAGCGAGGATCACGTTTCAATAACAAAAAGTAGGTGTTACCGTTTGAAAATTTCGTGATTTTGTCACTATAACCATAACTGAAAGAGCTGGTCTATTGGTTTTCGCATCATTCTTGAATATACGTATCTAATAATACCTGCATTCCAAAATTTATTCCGTTTTCTCGAATGGAATCGTCGCCAGGTAGTCATTTGACAGCCTTTTATTTATTTATTTTGGCGATCATCCTGTATGTAGAAGATTCAAAAATTTTAGGATTCTTTTAAGGGCATGGATATATTTTTCGAATATTAAAACATAACAGTATTTTATAGTAATATTTTTATAATTTCTAGCGATCAGAAAATAGATTAACGATGTTAAACAAGCTTTTTGCCTGTTAATGAAACCTTATAAAAAACCTTATCCTTATAAAATCTTTTGGACAGATGAAGAATCTAGAATTTGGAATATTAAGATACAACATTTTTCACCGGTAAAAAACGAGTTTTTTTGTGAACATGGGTTATCTTTCAAACTTAACACTTTGCATTACCTAATTTTTCACCTTGGCGACGGATTTGGCGAGAAACGTGGTGTAAAATTTTGTTCCTTAAATTATTAGTTTTAACCAATTATATTTACTAATTATAGTTAAATTATCGTATTGCCATCCAAAACAATCGAGTATAGAAAATTTCAGCACAATTGAGCGCTTTAAAATGTGAGGAAAAAACTATTAAAGTTTTGACCCAGACAAAGTTACAATGTGAGTCAAAGAAAAACCCTTAATAAAGGAATGAAAGAGCCTGATATAATTAAAAAAAAATTCGATGCCCATTTGTGTGTAAATAAAGCATAGGTTAATTCGAAATTAAAGCTACAATGGGATTGGACAATATGTTGAATCGTAAAAAAATCGAATCGTTACGTACAGGTGCAATGCGTCTTCCTGTGGTCGAAATCTAGAATGGATAATGAACAGTTGAATTTGAGTTGATTTAGAGTTCACTGACACAGCAACACATAATCGCAAGTAACATGCTAGAGGTAAAGTGGCTGAAGAGACTTTGGATTTAAACCACAAACCACAAACACAACTTGATATCTCACATCCGATCAAAAGTACAATACTGCTGGACCAGAACTGATTTATTTGTCTTTTCCCTTTAGAGCAACAACTTTTGGTTTGCCCATAATCTCCAGAATACTTCATAGTGAAAAGTTGTTTTTAGAGATATTAAAACCAGATTTTATGCGGGCAAATACAAAGAAATTACTAGGTTTCTCATATTTCTCGAACGGAAGAAACATTTGGCACGTCGAATGATTTCAAATGTCAATCAAAAGGTCAATCAAATTAAAGTCAAAGGTCAACTGATATTCAATACAGCTCAATTTGAATGGATTGTGATTGTTTATTAACGTCGCACTGAAAAACAACAAGAGGGCTATTGGCGATGAACCTCATAATTTTGAATCTCGGTCAAATGACGAGGACGACACAGGAGATGGCACCTCCCACTTCTTCCTTCCACGCCATGCCAAAGGAAAGACTTTGAGCCTCGACAGATTTAATGTTCATCAGCCTTAGATACATGACGGGATTAAAGTGGCGTCAGGGCTCGAACTCCCTGACAGGTCTAAAACTGCCGGTCGCTAGTCCGCGACCATGGCAATTAGCCTTCCTCAGCCATTTTTCTGTTGAAGTAGAAGGTATAAAATAATTTTCTGTGACTTGTGAAATTTTTTTTTTAAGTGCCACATTACTGGCAGTACTGAAAAGGTGAAATGCCGGATTGTAGAGAGAGAATCATCACCATATTTGACTCCACAGCCCAGGGCGGCCAAGGCCTTCTTTTCAAGATTCCGCCCATATAAAATGTCTTTTGCCGTAGACTGTCAGTTCCTCCCCCCAAAATCCGACTCAACGTAGTTTTAGTCTTCTTTTTTCCGACTAGTTAAAGGCTCTGTCACGAAAATCTTCTTTACTGGATTTTTCTCTTCTATTCTAATAATATGAGAAGCACAGTTCATTCGCTTGCTTACTTTGATACATTTAATGTTATCAGGCTCTTTAAAAATTCTATAAATTTCAGAATAAAATGTCTTTGCCAAAGGTCATTTGTACATAGAATACTGTATTGTTAATGGAATTCTTAAACACAATCTTATAAAGTTTACAATTTACAACTTTTTGCTGGGCCGTATGTTATACAAACCTAATTATAAAACCTGAACTTGTTAGTGAATCAAATATTTTAACATTTTTTACACAACATATTAAAAATTAAATAAATGAAAATAAAAAACATTGAAACGAAATAAAATATAACCATTAATGATTTTTTGATTACATATCAATCTTTCTTAGTGTCATTTCCATATACCGCCGAGGTGTAAGGAAAACCGTTTGAAGGTAAACGGATCTAAACAAAAGGTGATTGAACTCAACCCCCCCTTTTCCCCCAAATACCGCAAAGACTTCATACCAACCACACTGTGGCATACATACCTAACTTTAAGAGACAACATTCCAGGAAAACATAATTTTTCAAGAGCATTTTGTTTTTCGATTGGTAGCAAATATTTTGTAAAAAAGCTGAAACGTTGACACGGTTGTTTCTTTTAAATAAAATTTATTTTCTTAAATTTCCTGACAGATTCCTCGATTAAAAGCAGTTTGTTTGCAATACGTATAAAAGTAAATGAATAAATTTAATTTACTTAAAAGTGTTTATTTCTTATTTCACGTTGCTATGGAAGCTTTTTTCGTTTTGTTAAACTTTATTAATTTATCTCTAATATTAATAATTCGAGTGCATTCGACTTCCTTCTTGTTGTTATATATTGTAAAAGTACATTAGTATGTTTTTATTTTTTATTATGTATAATACAAATATTATCTTATTTTCAATATTTATTAATTTACTTTCTGAATTATTTATTTTTACTAATGCTCTCAAATAAAGCAATTAAAAGTTTGCTTGATAAATATCCGTTTGTTTTAGAAAATTTCTTTAGCTCGTATTTGTATAAAATTCTAAAAACCATCACATTATTTATAATTTGAATAATTAAATATTTTTCTGCAATTAATGCGTATGCGTTTATTTTGATGCGTATAATGGTGAAACTGAAATAAAATATTTTAATTTTCTCATTTTTGCTGATGGGTACATTTATCAGTCTTAATTTGCATGCTTATAATTACAATTGGTAAATACCGCATCACATAAAAAAAAATTAATTTACAAAACAACTGCATTAGTTTTCATTATAAGAAAAAAATATTATAAAGAAAATGTAATACGATGAATAATTAGTTATGCATATTTAAAGTTTTATTTCGCAGGTTTTGTTCGTATAAGGAAAGAAAAATAAACACAAAACACACAAAGTTAGTTTCTTTTATTTAATTAGTAGAGTGAATAGTTTATTATTACCAAAAATAAAAACTAAAGATTTTAATTGCAGTAATATGACTTCTGAAACTTAAGTATTAAATTGAGTAACAATTTTTTGTTTAATTGCTGCATGAAAAAAAATTACATGTTAAAATGTTTGTTCGTGCATCGTTAGGAATTTTCAGGCATTTAAAAAATGCGCGATAAGTATAATGTAAAAGGGTTTTATTCAATTTTTATATATTATAAATATCCATATAAAAAATTGGGTATTATTTAAAAAAAAGGAATTTAAATTATTATCATGGATGTTCTCTTCCTATAATGCACTGTTCAAATACTTATTACATCTTCTCGCCTGCAAGTGATTATAATTACTAATCACTTTTGAATATATCACTAAATTTTTTGAATTCACTTTCTGGTTTTTAAATTATATATGTATATATAAAGTTATGCCTTTCTTTTAAATAGAACTATTCAATTAAGTTTCAAAAACAGTCGAAGCCTATTTCATTTTTCATTGATTATTTTATTGTAGCAGAGAGAGAGACCATTTCCATATGGCGGGAGTTACAACTCCGCCGTTGGATAAAAAGTTACAAATCAGTGAGAGCGTAAGATTAGGAAAGAGTAAAAGCAAGAGCGCGCGTTTCGCTCTGTTTTTGGTTATATAGCAGGGAAATTTCACAATACGTGAACGTCATAGAACATATGGGAAGAATGGAGGGATTTCGAGGGAATTTAAGTGCAGACCTAAAGTCTGGTAGGGATTATCCCTACAGGTCTGAAACCATGGAATATGTCTTGTCAGTGAATTTTTAAGAACGCGTGATTGCATACATTAAAGTTAAAAAGGAATGGTATCAGGAAATAAGAATGACCACTTTACTTTTAAATGAATGAATGGTAAAAATTAGAAATTAAATTATTATTATGAGAAACTAATATGTATTAAAGTTAAATCATTATTTATTTATATATATATATATATATATATATATATATATGTGTGTGTGTGTGTGTGTGTGTGTGTTCCATTCCATGGTATGGAACTGTATTAGTTACTTAACTGGGCTTTCTCTTATAAATTTTCTGGTTCTTTAATAGATTTTTTGTTTGTTTTTGGTTTGTATTTGTTTGTGTTTTATTTGTTTAAATAATTATAATAATTTTATTTGTGTTGTATAAATATTGGATTATTAATGATTTCTTTAAATATGTAGTTTTTTTATATTAATAGTATTGAATTTATACGATTGTAATATTTTTAGTTTGTTATATGATATATATATATATATATATATATATAAAGAATTCATTCTACACGCTACTGAATGAAAAGAAAATTAATTCACCCTGATCACAATCAGATTATTACAAAATCCTTACACGAGAAAATCGTCACCTTAAGAACAAAAAACGTATTCGATTTCCGCACTCAAAACAGCAGACGATTTTTCCTGAACAGACTAAACAATAAAAAAGAATAGAAGAACATCCAATGGAGAGTAAAAACGTGCAGAACTGTTTGTTCTTTCATGGTGCGAAAAACAAGGTTGAAATCAAAGTAGACCATAGAAAATTTCAGCAATACCCCGGGGGCATGTACACCACCTGTTGGCACTGAAATCAAAATGGAGAGGATAGTTTTCTCCAAGGTCGACAATCCAGGGTTTCTGACCTCTTCATCTTTTTTTTTTTTTCCGTCTTGGGCCCACCCCTCCACCTCAAGTTAAAGGAATAGTGTTCTATTCTTGCTCAGTGTGTCAACAGAGTTGTCGTTTCCGGAGTTTGAACAACTTTCTCTCCGCCATTTTTTTTCTCTCTTTTCTTTTTTGTTATTGTTGTAGAAGTGTGTGATTGTCGGGTCACGGTTACGGTGAGGAAGGGGGAAGACGGTAATCGTTTGTAGCTTTTGAATCACGACAACGTTTTTTGTCATTTAGGAGGTGTGAAAGGGGGTTTTACTCTTGACTTGAAAACGACGAAGTAATATGATAGGATTTGTTGGTGGTATTCTTTTGTGTTAAATATAAATGTACAATGAAAGAATTAATTTTTCTAATTAGATTTTATTATCAAATAGGAATACAAAAGAAGAGAAAAATAGTAACTTTATCTATTCGCAGTTTAGGGACTATATTTAATTTACGTGCATTTGAGTGTAAAATTTAAATTTTATTTTATTATCATGAATAGGGAACTTACATATAAAAATAAAATTTTACTTGATATTTTAATAATATAATTACTTTGAACATTTATATGTCTACTAAAATTATAAAAGTAAACAAAATGTCATTTTATGTCAATTTGTATCCAAGTACCAGCTTACACTTATAATTTTGTGGTTCGAGTATCATTAAGAAAAAACTTCCAAAACTTTTATTATCATCTCGTTCGTAATAAAATTATAACTCCTGGGTATCATTTCCTTCTCTTTCTGTCGTTACTGAGTATTTAAATAATCATTGATTCACTCAGTCACAAAGTAATACAGCTAAGCGATGAATGAAATAAAATTCAGAATGTTTGCGTCTACAAAAGTTAATCCCTAGCATACTATATATAAAATTCCTTTTACGTGTCAAACTCTTAACTGTGGGCAATGGAGGCTTCTTTTATGAGGAGAGAGAGGGACTGCATTTTAAAAAATATGCTGACTCAAGCATAGACATATGATAAAAATTATAAATTTATGGACTTGATTTCAGTCTATTCGTCTATAGGGAGGGAAGGGAGTAGGCTTGAACGCTCTCTTTTCCTTGTGTACGCCACAGGATCCTAATCTAATGACAAAAATAGTTTGTTTACTTATCTGTAACAAATCACTGAGATCTGAGTTCTTAGACCATTTGGAAATGAAGGTCTATGCTGTCATTTCCTGTCTGTGATTTGGTAACTTCTTACACTTGTCAATAAGGTCACTATTCCTCCGTTTATAGTTACCACTCACTCTCTCTCACACTAATTAATATCATGTGTGTGTGTGTGTGTGCGTGTAAATATAGAAATAAGGCTCTTAAAACTTTGGCATTTAATAATTTCTTTTCCGTATGTTAATCAATCTTTAAACATTTATTTGTTTGTATAACATACTTTCGAATTCTGAATGAAAGAGTACATATTATAATAAATAAAAAATATTAAGTTTAAATAATATTATTTAGAAAAATATTGAGCGTGAGCAATAATATTTATTTTTGCTATCAAGGGAATCATTTTTCAAACAATGATTTCTAATGCGATTTTGCTCATTCTGGAAATTTATTTCAAGGAAATAATAATTTTAATTCATCGCTTATTTATCAAAGTTATTACTTATTAACTCTTAAGTACGAACATAAATAAACTTATTTTAAAACATTGCCTTTTTTTTTTCTTTTTCGTTCAAAAATATCAGGAATAAACACAAGAGAATTATAGGAAGCGAATTTGAAATTTAAAATAATGAAATCTGATCTTCTAAATAAGTATATTTTTGTGAAAAATGGTTGTATAAAAACACCGAAATGATTTACATAATGCACACAGTTTTATTAAATACTTAATTAATGTTAATACGGAAAATTCTTTAGAGAATTCAATTAGTAAAACCTCGAATAATTAAAGCAAAATAAAGGGGAATAGTGTTCTCTTTAATAAATGTTATGTATAATTAAGCTAATTAATTTCGGCGCTCGCGCGTTAAAAAATTTTAAATTTAATAAACTCTGAAACTTTATGGGATATTTTTTTCCCCTAAAAAACTGTGATCTGAAATAGATTTTCATAAATTGTGTGTGTGTCTGACATGCGCTAATATGTAGCTATTTTGATTAATGGCGTCAACATAATGCGTGGGCATAAAATACATGGTGTTCGATTCGAAAGATTGTCACTATAATACATTACAATTTTAATAGTTACATTTGGTTTGCTGGAGGAGTTGCTAAGAAATATTAAATTTAATATTTTATCGCCTGTTTTTTTTAATATCCAAACAGAATATTATTCTCTGTTCAATAATTTCTCGTTTGCTCTCATTTTAATATTTTGTAATAATTGAGTTTTATGGCCGAATGTTTGTTTTTATTCTTTTTGTTGTTAACATCGGCAAAGCTTTTGTACTTCAAAATGTTTTGCTTGAGAAAGTATAAATGTTTTAGGAATTTGAAGAAGGTGTTTTCTTTTCTTGGTAACCATTGCTTCTATAGATCCTGAGGCTCAGAAGTACGATTATTTTATGCTAACCAATATTCATTTTAGTAAACCGGTGATACAGATTGAGAAGATGATGGATATCCAATATAAAGAATCAAAACTTTTGTCGTCGAATGAGCTCGCTACCTAAGTTGAAGGCTTTTTATAACCCGACTAAATCTTTAAAAAAAATTAAGAATATGTTAAAATAAAATTAGCAACGTCAATTTAATTTTTTATGCTCGTTCCGAAATAATTATTAACAAATTGTTTCAAGTCACGAAATAATATGGTGGTTTTCGTGCGAGCCATTAAAAAAAAAACAATTAAATAAACAATACAAGAAAAGTTTTGTTTTTAAGCGGATTCTACAAAACAACAAAAGTAAAACATGTTTAAAAATGCAAAAGATCATGTCGATAAATATCATCTTTGTTCTAATGAAGTTATTTTATCTACCTCATTAGCCATAGTAAGAAAAAATATAATCTCGACCCAGGGAAAACAAAATCTATAAATATTATAACAACCTTCGTTCTTATGTGACGTTTTTAAAACAAGGGCAAAACGATTTCGATCGTTTGCAACATCATGCACATACATATCCTTAAATAAATAAAAATAATAAAAACTTCACTTCATTGTTCTCGGGCTTGTCATTCTAATTTATTTTTTTATTTTGTGTGTGTGACATATGCATTGAAGCGTTTTTCCTTACTACAAAGACATATTTGTTTCATAAAACATAAATGACAATACCATAACGACGCTCATAAGTATCGTTTATGAATACAAAATACTTATTTGGCGGAGTTCGTCCGCTTCAGTATTCCGATTGTTCCTACTGTTGTTTTGATTTGCGACTTTTTATAAAGGTCGTCAGGTTATAAATAATGTCGTTTCTTGAATAACGAAAGAATAACGAAACACTGACGTTAACACGAGTCAAGACTCTTCAGTTAATGTGACTGAGTTATTAGGGGAGAACAATGTTTAGAAGTTGCACAAATTTTTTACTCAATCCTTTTGAATTCGTTGCATAAATGTCGTTGGGGAATCATCGCATTTTGGTTGGTGAAATATTTATTGTGAAAAGCGGCTGCCTTTGATGAAGCTCACTCGTTTCTGTAAGTGTAAGACGTTCGTTCCAGAACTAGCCAGCATAACATGGAACAAAAAATTTACTGAAAAAAATCGTAGCTAATTCTTAAAATGTTTAATTATACGTAATTATTGATAATGATCTACAAAAGGGGCGAGCTAATAGCGGCCCACCAAGAAAATCCGCCTTAAACTTAGATTTACTTCCCATGCGCAAAATCATTCAAAGCAAAACTAAGTCTATTTGCGCAACAATAATAATCCAACAAGGAAAAGCGGGAGAGCTGGTTCTTTTTAAACACATTTATTTACAGTCTCTACGCGTCAATTACACAAAAACAAATAATTACACTATTTACAAATTACACAAGGCTTTCAAACAGCCCATATTTTGCCTTAATCCGCTTTTGCGGTCAAGAGAAATTACATCAAAGAAGGAATAACCCGCCTTAGGCGGTCAAGAATACAAAGAACTTTGAAAAGTTACCCATGAACCCGTGCGCTCTCACTTACACGAGATAAGGCGCCTCCTGGCGGTATCCAAATAGTTTATTTCCAAAGGAGAAGATAATTATTCCCTTTGTTATTAAAACAGAAAGTGCTTGAAAGTGTTTCTGCGCAGATTAGGGACCATTTGTAGAGTTTAGAGGACGAGGTCACAAGATTTCAGGACTTTACGGAAAAATTGAACCTAAATTCAATTCACCCTCTTATTTCATCACTGCTGATATTGACACAGCACCTGAGGAGCTTCAGTTTGAACTTATTGACATACAATCAGATCACAATGGGATAGAAATGCTTAATTCCATGACATTAGCTGACTTTTACAAATTTTTGTCTTTTGAAAAACTTCCATGTGTGAAGAAATTTACTGGAAATAGGTCCTCTTAATTTAGGTCTACATATGTATGTGAGCAAAATTTTTCTTGCTGGAAGATTAGTAAAAGTAAACATAAATGCTCCTTGACAGACATTAACTTTCAGGCTGTGATGAGAATCTCAACAGGCAATCTTATGAAGTTGAGCTAATCGCGATTTTCTCTTCACTAATCTTGGGGATTTTAATTGAGATTGATTGCCTGAAATAACGATTTCTTCCCAACCAAAATGAAACATAATTATGTTAATTAGATGCAGGTGGAAGTAAAATGAAGTGAGTCAGATATAATGATATAAGTAAAGGGAAATTTCGAGGATAGAGGACGAGTGTGGTTAACTCTGAGTATATTTCTTGCAAGAGACCAATAATATCGAGAGTAGTTAAGGGCTATAGCTGTCGCAGAGGATTTCACGGATGAATGCAACCCCAACTGGAAGGGTTTGGTAAGAGCGTATTATTTCAATAATATTTGAATTGGTGGGTTAATCTTAGTGTCCAGAGAGAGTTATAACCTATTAAATATTATATTATAGTAACTGATAAATAAATAGTTGAGTTGGAACAGACTTACTGTCTTTGAATCAGTTATTGACTTTTAGAGTTAGTTATATTTAATCACACTATGGCACAAGAGTCAGGTAAAAGTAATTCAACGTTACAATCTTACTTCTGATTTCAAAAAATATTTGTAGAAAAGTATGATGGGGTATATTTGTCTCATCAAACTGATCCAAAAATTAAATGTGCTCGCAGCTATAGATGATTTGAAATTATCACGAATATAAATTGAATAAAACTGCCACTATTTACCAACACCTACCCTTTTTTTTTTTACCACCGCCACTTTATTTAATTTATGTTTATTGGTTTTTATGGTACAATTTATACCTTTTCTGAAATGCCGTATAACCAAAGAATGAAACCATTTTAAAAGGCACTGCTTGCTTCTAGCCTCCACTTCCCCAAAGTGGGTCCCCGAGCCAAAACAGTTGCCTACCCCTGATCTGTATTCGCCAATACAAAATTATAAGTCGTGTTGAATTGAAGCACCATTATCTTCAAGAACAGCAGCAAATATTTCAACGACCAATAGTAAAACTTCGTTTTCCCAGAAAAATTGGGGAGGATTTTAATACCCCTTGGTGGGGGGAGGCTTGAAGGACTGGGGCGATTCAAACCTTTGATCTGTTTAACCAAAATAATAATAATAATAACTTGTACGGTCTTTGCAGTGTCTTGACAACTGCCAACAGGGATTCTCTGTCGGGTTAGTTACAGAGGCATTTTATTCCTGTTATTATTGAAGTGAGCCGCCATATATTTCAATTCCAATGTCATAGTGACGACATGGAAGGAACGATCTGAATGATATGTTCCATCCTTTACTCCAATTGAAATACATTCCCTTCCTGTCGTATTGTCGTCTTTTTTGGATAGTTTCCATACACGTCATGGCTGCCTCTATTTAAAATAGCGTCTATTTGACGCATGCGCCGTAGCCGATAGATCACTAGTTGCGATTTATGAATCTTAGTTAAATACACTGAAGCAAGTATTTTACGTCGGGGAGCTATGTTTAAGCTATGTTTATTAATTCGCGCAATTAATTTCTGCCTGGTAAGTTAATGTTCGAGAAAAAATACTGAATTTTATTCAAACATTTTTTCATTTTGTCACTCACCTGTTTCAGGAGAGTGTTTTCCGGTTGCATTCAGTTTACCTTTAACGAAACTAAGTGGCTGTGAAACTAAACGAAAAATT
Organism: Nephila pilipes; assembly: GCA_019974015.1. Taxonomy (NCBI): domain Eukaryota; kingdom Metazoa; phylum Arthropoda; class Arachnida; order Araneae; family Nephilidae; genus Nephila; species Nephila pilipes. The sequence continues at coordinate 83,232 of BMAW01119270.1, forward strand.
GCTGATGAATATCAGTGTTTACAGGAAAAGTGAGAATCTGTATATTTTGGCAGTGACATAAAGCATAAAATAATCTACTTGGTTCTTTATGATGTTGTTTTTGTACAAAAGTTATATAATATGAAACGTTACGATGAATATCTCAATCCAGTCATGGGTTCGAATCTTGATACCACTTAAGACCAGCCGTGTAACGGGCCTGATGCACGTTAAATATATCGAGGTTCCAAGTCCTCCTGGAGGCGTGTTGCGGAAGTTTGGAAAAGGAAGTGCCAGCTTATAAGGCTTCCTCCTTTCTTGGCCGATGTTGAAAATTACGATATCCGTCACCGATGGCCCTCGTGTTACTTCTAACAACGATGCTAATAAACCAACCAATCATGAGTAACTCAAAGACTATGAGAGAAAACATAAAAAACGGGGCTGCTGCTATATATCTCCATCTCAAAAATAATAAGTAAAACTATTTCCGTGTGACATATAAAGCTACCCGTGTGACTTTTACCTAGTGGCCTAGTGTGAATTTCTGTCACCTGGTTCGAATCCTAAATTTGCCGCTTATGTGAACAAATTTACACAGTGATAATATCACGAATGCACTGAGAGAGTGTCAAATTAAATTACTTATAGTTGAATACATTAAAACTAATAAATACCCTTCGGGTAAAATCTCAAAGACATTGAAAAGTTACAAAAATAAACAAACACATTTACCTGAACACCCCTATATATTTGACGCGAATCGTATAAAACTAATAAACATGACTATACAGTGACTAAAAATTTAGGAACGCATGAATCTTTATCAAAATATAAAATAAACAACATCAACGTCGCACCGCATTCGTAAATAATGAAATTTGAAGAAATTAAATGTCACCTATTCACCATCCCGTCTGTGAATCGTTCAAGGATAATAATTCAAAAATCAAAATGGTCACTTGAATTGCATTTGTTGGGTGGCAACAGCGGATCACGGCCGGCAGCGTCCGCTTCAAAAACTCAAAACTAGGGGGAAAAAAAAAAAAAACCCACAAAATTTATTTTCTTAATTTGAATTTAAGGGGGTCACTTCACGCAGCCTTTTCCCTATCTCTGTAATGTTAAAAATGACCAATTTTAAGGAACATTTTTAAAAAATTGACTGGTTGTAGAGTTACCAATTTTTTTGTGTTCATTTATTGAATAGTTGTTATTATTTTAATGAGAGCTTTTTTTGAAATTTTGATTAGTTTTTTTTTAAAAAATTATTATGTGTTTTTACACGTGAAAAGTTAAAAAACAAAGAAAATTTGTGTACATTTCAACCTCTAAAATTTTTTTGAAAACTTTTTTTGACAAAAGCTCTCATTAAAATATTTCTTTATGTACTAGTAATACATGCACCACATTTCAAAGCTATAAGATGAGTAGGTTTTTTAAAAATGTTCCTTTTGTGTTGAAATTTACAGTTTTGAGATAATGCAATTTAAAGTACAAACTTACCATTCACTAATAGGTATCAATACCAAAGCTTGAATTGCTTAGGTCATCTGCTAGATCATCTTTTTGTTTACATTTTAATAGTCTGTTTTTAATTCTAGCTTTATTGGTTCTTTGTAAAACTGCCTTTTTTGCTTTCTTTATGTGAACATGATCTGCTTCTTGTAATGCTCGACATGTATAAAATCCAGGTTGAACATTTAATAAACTTAAAACTTTTAATTTTTTAATGAATCCTTGATTAAATAGAGATATTGTTTCATACTTTCCAGTTTTTAAAGTTCATAATTCCATATATATTTATGGGGATTATGTACCAGATGATGATATTTAAATTTTGAATTTTGCCATGTAGGCATCTAGAAAGTAGTTCAGGACTTGAAAAATTTCTAACTATTGTTTAATACAATTTATAATAACATCAGGTAAGTTGTGTTTGTATTGTTTTCCTTTAATTATGGACCTATTATATGCACACCACTTGTCGTCACCAGTGGGGCAAAGACTGAAATACTGAGTATATCGCAGCTTGTGCAATGACTCTGAGTGATTGAAGATCCAGAGTGCCCCTTCAACTTCCAGTTCTCCACTATTTCCAAAGTAATTTGCGAAATACTTCTCTCTGTGTGCATTTCCATTCCTCAAATTGCACGAATATCTGGAAAATACTTTGACATCAACAATCTTTCCAGTTTCGACACTAACTATTGTCACGACAACCATTTAGTGAAACAAGCCCTCCTTTTGCCAGGTGCCATCAGTAGCCCCAGGTACATTTGGACTTCCATCATTTTTAAATATTTTGTTAGCAGCTATTGCCATAGAAGCTTTTGTGACTTCCTCTATCGCATCATTTAATAAGTGGGATAACTCATAAAAGCGCTTAGTAATGGGAGGTAAATTCATCACTCCGCAAAACCATTTCGCAGCAGCATACCCTTTCCCAATTGATCTCATAGCATATGAAAGTTTCGTATTAACTTCATGCACATTAGTATATCCTTTATTAGTTACACTCTGAGTGACTCTAATATTCAGAACTGGTTGTTCGAAACCACAACTGTCACAACATATAAATAGTTCTGTAGCCAAACCTTGGATTTGACGACCAAGATTAATATGGATACCATGTTTTTTACATTTTATGCATAACATACATAATTTTAAGCAATAAGAAAACAGAGAAATGTCAATTATTTCCTTAAATTTATCAGAAGAATTTAAAAAAAGCTTGATACTCACCAGCATACTTACTTAACGTTGATACTTACCATACCAGCATACTTACCATATTTATAAACATTTTATTTATATGAAGCTTATATATCTTCAAAAGAACTTTTATTTAATAAAAAAACATCTATCTCAAATTTCTATTTCTTAAATGTTTGAGCATTAAACCGAGACATAATGAAAAATGTAAATGAAAACAGTTTTCTAAAAGAACAATTTGTCTACATTAAGCGAGTCTAAAATAGCACGTTGCATTCGATAACAAACGTTGAAATGTAAACAAACTGCTATTACTATTCACTTCAATTCTTTCCTCAACAAGTTGCTGATCGACGAAAATTGTTTTCATGAATTTAAAATAATTTGATAAGGCTGGAAAGAAGCATGTATAATATGTTTTGGTTTAAAAGTGGGCGTGTCAATCAGCTGTTTTGTGTCTTGACACATGTAAACAACTTTTTAAAAAAATATTTAAAATACTTCTAATTTACTTAGAACAAAAATTTAAATTGCATTTGACGCAGAAAGATTTGTAGTTTCTTTTTCAAAAAAAGTTGAAAAATCGATTTTTTGACCGATTTGCGTGAAGTGACCCCCTTAAAAATAAATATTTGAGTTTTATTTAACTTCACATAATTGTAAGTATACTTCCTACAGGGTCAAATCTTACAATTCTGTTTTGAACCATTTCCACAATTCCAATTGCCTTGAAATTTTGCATAAGTCTCTGTATAGCCACGATGACCTTACAGTTATCTAATTTAACGACCATGGATTAATGCTGTAAACAGCATTAGCCAACTCGGTCACTCCTTGACGCCCCCGTATCTGTGCTGCCGAGGTCCATGGCCCCCTCCACTATGCCACTGCTTTTACTTGTTAGAAGGCCCATTGCTTAAAATGAATTCAACGCCATAGTCTTCGAAATTTCATATACAATTGTAACTCCCCTTCAAAATGAATTTCACTCTATTAGTTATAATATAATTAGTTTTATAAATAACATTTGTAAGACAATAGATTTTCTAGAGAAGAAACATGCCCAAAGTTAGGCTTTTCCATCAAAATACAGAGTTTTTCCCTCGTCTGGTTATCACATAAGTCTAAATTATTTCATTAAAAAAAATGTTCTCAAGTATTCGATCATATTTTTAAAAAAACTGACAGCTTTCAGAAATAATGAAGTCATGCACATGTAGTCCTAATAAGTTTTATACAAATAAAAAAAAAGTATCATTTTTACAAAACTCGTCAAGAACTTATTTCCTTTACTTTTTTATTTATTTCTTTTCTTTTCTTTTTTTTTTTTTTTGGGGGGGGGGGCCCCAAAAAAGTTGCATAAAAAAAAAAGTAAATTCTAAAATAACTATTTATTTTTAAATAGTTTTATTATAAGTCATGAAATAAAAAAAAAAAACCTTATTATAGTGTTAAAATATAAAATGATAAATTATGAGATTAATAATTTTTACTATTACTGATAATTTTGAAAATGATCAAACACACAAGCATTTTAAAGTAATTTCCAGCATCCCCCCTTTTTTTACTTGTTTTCTTTAAAATAAGATGAATTTTTTTTCTTTAACTAGTATTTATCAAATTAATTAAAACCACAGCTCAGCAATGCTTGATAAAGGGGAAAAATTAATTTAAGGTTTTTCAAAAAATAAAAATGTTTATGCAAGTACGGAACAATGCTTTATTGACACACAAATGCTTAAAATAATCGATTCATAATTACTCCCTTTGTCCATAGATAATTAATAATTCCTTCATTTTACAGCAATTTTAATTTTTCTATTTATTACAATAAAATAAATATCTAAATTATTAATTTAAATTCAAGCCTAATTATTTGCTTATTAAAAGTTCTTCCATGGTTGTGTAAAATTTGTGAAGAAAATTTAAAAATTTATATAAAATACTTTAAAATGCCTTTTTTCCCTTAAAATTTTTAAAATCGGTTGCGAAATTTGTTTTATTTATAACAGTTTCGCTATTGCTGTTTCCTTGTAATTCACCTCCCCCCTTCTATCTTAATTTAAATGCAGCCTGCATTTTGATTTCAAAAATTAATTAGCTTAGAATATTTATTTAATTTTCGAATTATTTCTTTTATAAATTGATCTTTACAACCATATATATAGAAATAATTTCAAACATGAAATGTACGATAAAAATAAATACGTTTTCGCCATAAACGTTTACGGCATATTGCTGAAAAAATTATAAAGAAATTTAATTAAGTGTTTAACTTAATAATTAATGGGAAATAAGAAAATTATCTTTTAATAAAAAAAAAAAAATCAAAAAATTACACAGTGATTGCAAAAATTGTCTACATTCTGTTTTTGAATTAAAAAAAAGCTTGAAATTTAATTTACAAATATGAATGAATATAAAGGTAAACACAAGAATACTGATTTAACACTTCATAAAATTCTGCATGACCACCATGTAAATAATAAACATGACCATACAATATCTAGGAGTGATATAACAAGCGATTGCTGGTATAGGGAGTCATAATAAAACTGCATGTAAAGCAGAATCGCGATTCTTCTGTATCTATAAAACTATCCTGTGTAAGAAATTTCACCTCTTCCCTTTTTTGGTGGCTCTTTTTTTTTTTTTGGCAGAAAGGTGTTCCTTATGCACTTTAAAATACAGTAAATTATGATGCTCAAGAATTTTTATCCAAAGATTCCAGCTATGATCGAGAAAGAAAAACGCTACAAAAAGTTACTGTTATTCTGCATAAGAATACTTACAATAAAGTCCCTCTCCCTTGATTTATTACGTCAAACAATCGCTGCTAGAATTTTAACTATATCTCACTTACTTCAGATGCTAACGATAATATACTATTACATATTCAGCTCAAGAATTTTTGATTTTTGTATGAACTGTACTTTCTTAACTCGCTGTAAAAATAATTTCGTTTGTGGTTTTTGATAATTTTTTCTGCACATTGCATGAAAATCGCCGTTCAAGAGCTACACGAGGATCGCAGACGACGTCGATCGTAATCTGAATTGTGGTCAAAAGATGCAAATGACACCTGTAAGTAGGTATCGCATTCTCCTAATCGTCTTCAACGTGAGGAGAAACCTTGTTATAAGTAAATCATTAGAGGCAAACGCCTTACTATAGGCAAAAGATATAGCAGACGCTCCACCTGCACGAAGAGCATCGTGGCAGTGGAATAATCACGGCAATACAGCGAATGATGTTTTAGTCGAACCACGTGTTCACCACCTGATTCCACTAGAGACTAGTTGTGAAGTGGGGTTGATGCACATTAAATCTGTCGGGAATCCGTTTGTTGTGGGATGGTGTGAAAGTTTGGAGAGTGGAGAACCAGCTTAGGTATTATTCTTGTCAACTGACCATGTTTCAAAATTATGAGGCCCGACGCCAATAGCTCTCGTGTTGCTTCTGTGTCCGCGGTAGCCTAGTGGTTAAGGCATCGGACTCGTGGCCGGCGGTTTCCGTTGAGTCGTGGGTTCGAGACTTGATGCCCTGAAAGACCTGCCGTGTAGCAGGGGCTGATGCACGTTAAATCTATAGGAGACCAAAGCCCTCCCGAGGATGTGGTGTGGAAGTTATGAGAGGGATGCCAGCTCAGATTTTTCCTTAAGTTTCATAATTTTCCAATTAATTCTGCTATAGAATTTGTCTTGCTCTAAAATTTTTAAAAAAGTACATATAATTTCAAAACTGGACATCTTTCAAACAAAAAATATTACTTTTTGTAAATTTTGATCAATGTACTGCAGAATCTTGCGCGCAATAAAACATTGATTTTTGCAATTTTGAAAAGTATAACATTTTTTTTTTATATAACTTTTTCAGATTTCTTTAAAGTTACCTGAAGATACGAAGATTGATGTAAATACATACGAATATTACACAGTAAAAGTATCCATATTCTCTCTCTGCTTTGCTTCAGTGATCAGTTATATTGATTTGGGGTGACGCGCCTCCGGGTTACCCGAGCGATCCTTCTCTATTTCCGACCCTACTTCTTGTCAAATAATTTGTGTCTTTTCTTCAATTTCTTCACGTCTAGACCACAGTTAAATCTTTTTTGGGGCAGCATAGCCGTATCTGGCTCTCGCGCCAACAAACTTTATTATCTTTTATTATCTCTCTCTCTCTTTATATATATATATATATATATATATATTGATTTGAAAATTGTATTTTTTTGCATGCACGAATGACAGAGACCCCTTAAAGGAAAATATCTATATTAATTGAAATAGCCCCAATAAACTAATACACAAAATATTTTACTTTTAAAGTTTCTTTTGTTTAATTTTTACTTGGCAATGACAGAGTGGTTAGGTCTCTCAAATCAGTAGCAGTACAGGAGATTAAAGCCTTTGAATGTGACGAACTCCTTTAAATCTACTACGTAATGAGGCCCCATTGCCATTTAAGATATCTGTACACCTTCGGGGAAAATTTTGTGAAATATATTAATATTTGCTATCAAAATATTTCTTAATGCTAAAATATAACCTAAAACTATGAAAAACATATTTAATAATCTGCTTTTAATTCAAAAAAATAAATAAGTGGAGCGGAAAACATGGGGGAAATAGTACACAAAAATTGATTATCAGAATAACGTTCATAATTCAAAATTAAATAAAAATATCATTATTCTGTAAATTTTATCTTATGCATTATAACATTTTTAGGGGCTGAACTTTCATGACGAAATCCATATTACTAAAATTTTTATTGCGTTTCGAGTCAAACATCAATGAAAAATAATAAAAAAAAAAATAAATAACAATACGTGATTTACACCTTTGTTACTAACAAGATATCATTTTTACAACCATTAAAATAGTAGGGATTCTTAAAAACTATATAAGAAAGATACTTGCAAAATTTAAATTTATTTGGTTCATAACTTTTTCTGATATCTACGTTGCCAAACGATGGGAAAACTCATTTAGAGAAAAATCAAAAACAAACTTTCAAATGCAATAAAAAAATTAGCTACCGAGTAAAATTCAAATCCCTATAACTTAAGTTCTAAATAAGGTATAAGCAAAATTCAAACACTTATAGAGAGAAAAAAGTTTAAATTTTAAACTGACATTAAAATTAGAAAATCAAAATTTTTGACAAAAAAAAAAGGACGTTTTAAAGGTGTACGGATACCTTAACGAACAGAATCCTCAATGAAATTAGCGGCTTCTGGACTCGGACATATATATGGATTATAACGTTGCAACCTTGTCTAAGTTCCTCTACACCACATGTGGACTTCGATACTGGTTAACCTTAAAAAGAAGGCTAACCATTTTAGAAATAAAAATGAATCCTTTTATCTTTTTATGGACATTATTTCCACTATCTTGAATGAAAAAAAAAAAAATGCGTACACGCAGAGGAATAAAAAAAAAGTCCATTGATGTATTCCATAACAATACTTAAAAAGCATCTCACTGAATACTTTGTATCTTCATGAATAAAAGATAAACGCCAGGATCATTTCAATGAAAAGTACCCTGCGGTGTGTCCCTCCACCTATTCAAAAATTACAAAATGAAGTGAAAGGATCGATTCATAAGAGGACAAAAATACCGATCTCCCTTCCTTTTTTTTTTTTCCTTCGGAGGTTTCATGCCGCATTGAGAAACTTATGAATGGGAAAAGTCTAATCTCTCTCTTATGAAGTGTATTCCCCGCTGGGCATCAGTGGTTGTAAAATGACTGAACAGTTCAGTGAAAACCTATTTTCCCCTTTTGAGGATAAAATTGTATGGAACTACCTTTTTTTTTTTTATCCTTTAAACGCTGCAGTTTTGAAGATGATCTCCGTAAGTTTTGTTTACAATTTATAATTCGGCGCATATATATATGATTTTTATTTTTTGAATTTGTAATTTTTTTTCTTCAGCGGATAAAGGTAAATGTTTGGAAATTATTTGCTATAGACTGAATGCGAAAGACTATTCAAAGGATTAATTATGCTTTCGGTTAAAATGTTCATTATTTTATTAACACTTCTTTGTAAATTAATCTTTTGTATTAAGAAAAATCCTTGTATGTGGTATACCCATTTAAATTATTTGTAGTGAGTTTTACACAATTTTTTTTTTGTCTTCCACAAAATCTTCCTGATTAATCAAAGGAAGGTTACTAAATTAAGTAGAAGCTTTTTATTAAAAATAAGCTTCCATTTCATATAAAAAGTTGGGGGGGGGAGAAAGACATCAATAAAAATTACTCTTGGACCTGGAAAACTTAAAACATATTACTTCACATATTTTGTTGATTGATTGATTGTTTATTGACGTCGAACTTAGAAGCAATATGAGGTTTGTTGGCGACGGATCTTGTGATTTTGATTGAATGATGAAAAATTTAATCTTCAACCCCCCCCCCCCCACTGTTTTTTTAGGGCACAGCCTTTAGTCGAACCTCTCCACCCCCCCTTTTCACCTCCTTTCAAAGTACAGTAAGCTTTTTTTAAACCAGCATTCGATTGTTCGGCACATTTTATAATCTGGCACCAATAGAGATTTTCGCCCAGTGTTTATCGTAACTGCCAATTTTCATTTCAGGGCAGTGTTTCTTATTTTCATAGTCTTACGCGCATCACCCTTGTATCACATTAAAACTGCGTCTGTATAGTATTATTATAAAGTAAAATGTTCCTATAGGCCAGCAGATGTTCTTCAAGCTTCAATAAAATAAGTAAGCGTAAACAAGTGACGAGAGTTGCTCGATACAACTTGTTTTAACTATCATTGTTCAGTATTAATTTTTCTTTTGTGTTTCTTTTGAATCAATTCAGGGATATTCGATTAAATTCATGTTCAATTATTGAATTTAATTTTGTGGTTTGCAAAAATGAGTGACGATATATTTTTTCGCATATTTATATCATCTCTATATGCTCGTAATGTGCATATATAAACACGTTAAATACATGTTTCAATGGCTTAAATTTTTATCTAGAGTAAGTTATGTTTGGTATCCCTATTAAAACTATTGACGTGCGATAATAAGACTGTATTATCAAAACGTGTGATTAGGCTAAATACTGGGGGCTGTTAACAATTCGAAGGGCTTATTATTCGTAAATGTACCTTAGGCTGAAGTCAAATATTTCCGCAAATTAGAGGTCTCTTAATATTCTTTTCTGATAAAAACTTTAGAAAATTAATCAAACTTTGCAAATTTCATTTATCTCACAAACATAGTTATGGAGTCAGTCCGAAAAAAAGCCAACTCCTAAAATTAATACTAGTATGGGCACAAATATTTTATTTTCTACGACTTTAGAAAATCACCAGTAAAACGGTTATGAATATTTTATTCAAGTCTATGGAATATATATGCAAGTGGCTACTTTTTGCCAATATTTTTCGATTTGAAATTCTTGTTCCAAGTGGTTTTGATCTGCAGTTTAATAAATTAATGAAAACTTGTTTATATAATGTTTACCAGAGGTTTAGCGAGAAGTTTTTTTTATAGGGCGTAAGCTCTCCCACTTTAACGTACATCTCAAAAGTTTTATTGTTTATTTTCAAGGGAAAAAAATGTTTATATGGATTTCGAATATTATTTTTTTCTGAAAAAAATGAAAAATTTCAATATACAAAAAAATTCAGTATATAACGATCCTTATAAAAAAAAGGGGGGGGGGGTTACAACCCCCATATCCCCTCATCGCTACGCCACTGAAGCACTTTAGGTTATAAAAATTGATCGAGAAAATATTAATTTGAGGCAATAACAAAATCCTTATCTCGGCTATATTTGCTTAGATTTTCTGTGCTGACAGAATACATACTATCTTTCTTAAAAAGGGATTAATTAACAAATAAGAAATTCTGTAAAGACTAATTAAACTGGAAAAATATTGATTTGTAAATGCAGAAGTAAAGGCATTGTGCTTTAAGGAAGGAGAGAGAATTTTTCTTCCACCTCCTTAAACATTTTACTTAGGATTTTTATCCCAACATTATCAGAGATTTATCGAAAAATTCATCGATTTATCAAAAAAAATTCATCAAGGTTACTTTTGTAGAACCCTTTCAAAATAATTATTTCCGAAATATCTATGTTTTTGTTCTGCTTGTGTATATGACGAGAAACAAATGATTGTTTATTGAAATTCAACGGAACTGCAAAATCAAATTCGTGTACGAATTAATTTAAAACTGCAAACTAGTCAATCACGAACGAATACAATCAAACCCATCACAGCACAAATATTTAAATTCCGAAACGGAACCGACGTGACATGTCTTCATAGACGCGAGGCGTCACGAAAAAATCGATCGCGCGCGAGAGCAATCGTCATCGTGACGATAGAGAAATCACCGCCGAGAACTATTAAGCTCCCATTCGCTGTTTTAAAAGCGCGAGGAGTTCGCAAATGTGGCAAACCGCTTTCGCTCGATCCATTTGTCTCCGGGGGGTGCATCGGACATAATAACCTGAGGGAGGGGGATTCAACCATCTGTTGTTGCCTTCGTCCATCATTAAGGGGAACCGGATTGGAAAGGAGCGAAAAACGGTTCCGACCGGCGACAAGATGAGGCGCGTGCCCGGAAATTTCGTGCCTCGCGCCCTAGCCACTGCCATGGCGTGTATTTTCCCCAACTTTATTAATACAATAATTTTGTGTAATTAATTAATATGTATCAACTTGTTTGGTAATAATTACAGATAAGACATCATGCTGAGCTACATGATTACATTTTAAATACCCAAAAAGTATGGAGAGGTAAAGCATCAGCGATAACTTAAAAAACTTTTTATAACTTCGTGATAAGGGTCGTAGTTCAAGGGTTATGTATTCGAAACTCGATTTTTACACAGATGTTTGATGCAAAGATTTTGATATGTTTTTTTTTTTTAAAATCCACTGGTCTCTTTGAAAGTAAAGTGAAAATCTCGGTTTTCTTTCCCGTCCGAAAGGCCTCTTAGTTTATGTGTTTATCAGTAGAGAACACCACACCTTTAGTAGCACCTTAATGTGCACAAAAGTAGCAAGGGCTGTTCATGGCAGTGCCGTACCCGGGGGGGGGTGCAAATGGACATATAGCTCCCCAAAGATTTCCCCCTCGAAATTGAAATATTTTAGGATATAAGCTTTCATTATACTGTTATAGATGTTCTATATTTCAAACGTAGAAATTTTTTTCTCCTCATGCTTAAATTTTTTTCATCGCAAAAACAAAACAAAACAAAAAAGGATTTCGACTAAGCCAGTTCCTGAGAAAAGAATAGAAAAAAAGTCTTTGCTGTCTCTTTAAGAGTTCCTTTGGGCCAGTGTTTGTAGATGAAGAGAAAGAGGGGGGGGGTCCGTATAAAAAAAGCACCCCCCCCAAAAAAAATGCAAATTTAATTCTCGGGGTATCCTAATTATTTTTCTTAAATGATCTATATTTTTATAATATTACTACTTGCTAAAATTATATCAATACTTGAACAGTTTTAAATTGGACAAATAATATTGACAGAGAGCATTGTTTCGTGTTTTCGTGTTTCTTAAGTGGTAATTCTAAACTACGAAATTACTTCTTTTATGGCAATGACGATATGCAGCCCCAATTAATTTCTGGGAAAGCCACTGGCTCATGGGTTCTGGATCCAATTGACTATTCTTGAGCATTTTGCAACAATCAACAAAAACATAACAATTGATGTGCAAATGGGAAATAATTTAATCAACCGAATAAAATTTCACTAAAAACCATTTTTTTTTTCCCTTCAAGAAACGATGGTATGCTTCGTTCAGTTACGTATTGCTAGTCACAATAACTTCATATACGGATCTTATATATGATTATGTACATTTGACCTAGAAATAGAGACAAAACCTTCATAAATTGGATTAAATGGGACCAGGAAGGATCAGTTATCAAGGAGAAAAATAAATAAAACAAAACATCTTCTTTGTATTGAACAATTTAGTATAATCATGACTACAGAGATTTGGTTTTATTAACGTAGCTCTAGAAGCAACACGAGGGCTATTGGCGGCGGACCTCGTAATTTTGAACCACGGTCAAGTGACGAGGACGACTCCTGAGTTGGCACCCCTCCTAACATCCCACCAGCGGGAGGACTTTGTTTGAACAGATTTAACGTGCATCAGCCCCTGCCTGAGGTGGGTCTTTGGCGGCCAGGATGAACCCTGCGACTGAACTGAGAACCGCCAGCGCTAGTCAGTGCCTTATCACTAGGTTACTTGGCCACATTTACAGAAGACAGCTGTTTTATTTAAAGGGGGGGGAAAGAACTTAAGCTTCTGTTGTGTGAGGTTTGTATACAACTTGAGCTTCCACGTCAAAGTCTGCTTCAACATACAGGAAGCCCCATTTTCAGTGTGTTCATGCCATGTTCAAATAGACCATTTAATGTTCTAAATGAGATGTTGCTTCCGAATGACTTATAACTGTTGACTGATCATCACTGGTCAAATGTTAATGTGGAAATTTGTAGATCGTATCTCAAATTTAAAAATAATAAGAATAAATAAACAAACAATTCTTTTGCGGATCGATTCAGGCTACCCGGAATTCGAGTTGAGAAAGTCTGATTTATGGAGGTTCTACTATACTTATGATATTGGGTAAGTCACGATTTTTTCTTCATTAGCCTCGGGGACTTCTTGTTAGTTCAGTGTAAAATAGCTGCCTGCACCGATAGAGCATGATTAGGTAAATTAGACAAAAATTAGAAGTGTAATGAATTGAAGTGGAGACTATGAAATAAAGCGATAGAATTGAAAGGAAAGCGAAGGGAGGTAGAGGATAACGATAAATGATATTTGTAAGAAGATGTCATTTAATCGTTTGGATTAAAGTCAGCTAGAAGCGACTCCCCGTTGGAATAATAAAAATTGAACTTGTTATCAACAATAAGTGTAAGAAATCGGAACGAGTGATTTTGTAAGCTAAGACTTTATTAACAGAATACAAAGGGTGAATTGAGTTAAGAGGGATTCGAGAGAAAGAGAGCGATCTTTCTTATTTTGCGCTGACAGGTAATAAACTATGTTGTCTCTTCTGACGTTATTTCTATCGGATTTTGTTAACTTATTGACTAATTAATGAGACTTTAAGATGTCTGTGATGTTAAATAGTGAAACTCGTTGCCGCAATTGAGATAAAACCCAAAGGCTTGCTATAGATATTGTAAAAATTTAGTAACAATGATCGAAATCGTTGATCCGTTTGCAGAGAATGTTGAAAGGAATGTGGAAGAAGACGAGATGTTTTGGATGTGACCTGGAGTCAACATCTGCCGAAGAGAAAAGGAATGCAACGAATAACAACAGAAGACTTAATCGCAAATAAAACAGCAGTTTCAGACAAGCTTGGAATCTCATTACAAACATGAAGTTTATATTTCTGTATCCATGTTTATGTGTTATATAACATATATTACATTATGCAAATTATTATAAAAATATCATTAAAATTAGATAACATTTGTTTATTTTTTCTCGCGGATTGCCATTTCTCTATTTACTACGTTTTAAAATGATTTCGTTTAACAATTAGCATTTTGTTACTAAGAATGCACAGCAAGCATTATAAACAAGGTCATATTACAATAATTATTGTTTTGAAATTTAAATAGTAGAATTTCGTGTTTCTTTTGGATATTCCTATTTTCCAATGTATTCATGACATGAGAAGAATTATAAATTTCTTCTATGAACCCATAAAGATTAACTTAAAATAAAATGCAAAATATTTTTCTTTTCCCTTGAAGAAAATTATGAGTTCTGATTTTTATAATAGCTTAATTTATTTATTCTTTTATATTCATTTCCGAAAATTTTTGAAAAATAAAATAGAAAATAATTAACCTCATAATTCAGTGCGAACTTTATAGAGGTACTAAAACCTTCATATGACCTCAACTTCCTTCTGGTATATATATAATGAAGGAAGTTCATTCATATATATACAAAAATTCTGACTTTTTCTTCTTTTTCTCCTTTCGTTTTGATGAAACTCTAAAAATCAAAATAAAAGTTTTCAAATGAAAATTTATCTCGAAAGTTGAATTTGCTTTTATGTCTTCTGATTAGTATGAACTTTTCTTTCATCTTTGTTTTGCTTTTAGATATCAAAAGCATGTAAAGATTATTCATTCGTATTAATTTACAGATATTTAATTTTATTCTCAAAAATTAAACACATATTTATATATTACTCTACAATTAAACTAGCATTATATTTAAACGTATTAATTTATGTACTTTTTCTTCACTTGGATAGAGTTGCAATGTTAAGAGATTCTCACACGTATTTCTCTTTAATAAACTTCTGAACTACGTTTATTTCTATGTTTGACAGCAAGAACCCACGTCTATTATTGGTCAATTTTTTGTAATTGTTTATCAACGTCACTCTGAGAAGCAACATGAGGCTATTGATGGCGACGACTTCGTAATCCTGAACCTCTCAGTAAGTGACAGAACATTGATCTAGCACCCCCTTTCAAAATTACCACTCCATGGGAGGACTTGGGATCTGAACCTGGTGTATGTCATCAGCCCCGCAGTGAATCGTTGGCTGAAATCGCTCCTAATCCTGATTCGACGAAAAACAACTCAGGCCCAAGTCAGGATCTGTTTACCACTACTTGGCACCAACATTAATATAGTCTTTGATACAATATTTTTGAGTCAGTGGAACTCAAATCTACATGAGACTTTTTTTTGCAGGAACTGCTTCATTAGACATAGGCTTTAAAGAAGAGGTGTGAATCTTTTTGAAATCAGATTACAATGCAAAGAATGAATCAGAACATGTTTTTTGCAAAAATAGTTCTGTTATAGAATAGAGGAATGGACACATGATGTGCCGATTGTCCATCCTGCTTCTAAATGTTACTTCTACAAATGTGAAATAAATACCATATTGATTGATAAAACTTTGTTAAAGTAACGATGAAACACTGCATGACATTAACATTAAACACCATTAAAGATCACACCCGATGCGAGAGGACTGGAATTTGCATAAATCTGGTCGAGGTTCCAAATCCTCCCTTTGGCGAAGTGATGTGCAAATTTGGAAAGAGACTGGTCCAGTTCAGGTGTTGTCAAAATTACTAGTCCATCACTCTTCATGCATTGTATTGTATCTATTTGCAATATAATAATCACAGTCTCCGTAACATAATATTGTCAGCATATGGATTTCCTTGAATAAAATAGTTTGGCTGAGTACATTAAATTATTCTTTTAATCTTGCACAACATAAACAGATTAAAACCATTGAATTCTTATAGGATTTTCCTAGACTACAAAACGGATTACTGGGTCTAACTTCATAATTATAGTCATTATACTTACTGAAATGGGGAGGACAGCGAAACACAGTATCTTGCTTTTAAAGAAACTCCTTAGCCATCTAGGGACTTGAAGTCTTACTAGATTCAGCACACAAAGTGTTATTTCACCAGACCAGGTTTTAAATGGAGTTCTTGAAAGATTTAAGTGTCTTCGAGCTTTCGTTAAGTATTTTATTGTCGTTATACTTCGTTCAATCTAAATTTTTAATGATAAATACAGGCAGTAATTTATATAGTAATATTTTATTTATTAAGTCACAAACACAAAGAACTGTGTTCTGTTTAATACATTAATTATTCAATATAAATAACAAGTTTTTGCAATATTTAATATTTACAGAGGCTATTGTTTTAGTTGGATCCCTTTAAGCGTAGAGCACTTTTGTTTTTATCGTGTGCTTGGTTTATTACATAGCTTAAATATATTTAATTGTAATATTTATCGTTTGCATTAAATTTAATTAGTAGATGATATAATATTCAAGTTAATAATTCTGTCGTTCTTTAATTTAATATCGGAAGAAGCTTACTATTGTCCATGTCTCGACATTCATAGCTTACTTTGAATTATTATATTTCATAACAGGGTAATTTATTATGTTATATATTTAAAAAGCTTTACCTTAAGGTGTCTAGATCTGGCTACAAACCTTGCATAGAACTTTCTGATTTTATCTCAATTTATCTTCGCTTTTGTAATGAAAAGGGTGGACATAATTTTATTTACTTTCTGACAACAACAAAAGTCATATTTATGAGAATTAGCGACAATTAAAACGCATACATTCTTCTATATGACATAACACTAAAATTAAAACACTGTACAGAGTGGTGTAATATTTTCATGGCACTGTATAAAGAAAATTCATTTAATATAACTAGTTAATGGGAGACCATATACAGAAAGCATATTTTATTAGAAAAGATTGATTCAGACGAGACAGAAAACGCAGATTGATGTTTAGGGAAGGATACGGTTTGTTTCCTCAGTATTTTCAAATATGTACAAAAGG
>BMAW01119273.1:0-42288 GCA_019974015.1 Nephila pilipes
TTGTTGTGCTTCGTTCAAAGTACTTAGCTCATGCGTTGGTGTTAGAGTGCACTTTATTGACACTAGATGACGAGTTACGATGATGTGTTGCGGCATAGCAATGGTGCTAAGAAAGATTAGATTTATCAGAACCTTTCTCTTATTTAACACCAAAGACTTGATCCCAAACACCGATGAATTGCAAAACATGGTTTGCTTGCATAATGCGCCAAGACATGAGAACTCCACCACAAATCTACCGGATATAAATCAATTCAGAAGATTTGTGGATGCTGTTAGTTGCTGAAGTCGAAAAAAATATTACAAGTAAGTTTGAAGAAGCACTCGTAGAAACTGGGAAGAAATAGATCAAGGAAAACCACTCAAAAAAGGTCAATGAGATCAGTGGACGTCATGGAAGCGGTGTAAAAGCCAATCGTTGCATGCAAAGTAGGAATTTCTATATAAAAGAAATTATAATTATGTTTTCTACATTTTGTCCACTCAACAAAAGTGGCTACAAAAAATGCTTTTTTTGTATACTTTATAAAGTTTTATTCCTCATCAGCTAAAGTTGCGATTGTTTTTTTTGTTTCATGTTATTATTATTTTTACCAAATAAGAATATATTTCTGCAATTTTGAATTTAGTTACCTTATATTTTGCTATATTGTTCAAGAATTAGGATGTACAATAAACATTTTTGTCAACTGTATCAGTATATATACTGAAATCTTCAAGACAGTTATTACTGGTTATAGTTTATACATCATCCTGCTTTTAGAGTAATGTGCATGCTTTTGTTCTATACAAATCAGTCTAGTTTAGAAAAAAAAGAAATTTGTATTACTCTTAAAAAATGGTATATTACTGATTAAGTGCAAATTTTTCCGTAAAAAACGGTGCTTTGAAGGTTGCTATTACCATAAATGAAATTTACAGATTTTTTGAACAAGGTGCTTATAATTTAAAGTAACATTTTAAAATGTATAAAATTGTAAATGTTTAATATAGCCTTACATTCTAACAGAAACACGCACGATATCCCACCAGTGGGTAATATATCACATCCCATGCGTTTTCGAGCATATTCGGTGTTTCAGTGTAAATGGTTGCAGTTATTCGGCTTTCAGATTCGCGAGTGTTAGCCGGTAGAAGCAGAAAAAACATTTCACCTTTTTAAGTAACCGCAAAGAAAAAAAATGCTGGGAGTTAAACCAGGATATATTGAGAGAAACTGTTTAAGAGCTAAGCGATCAATCCACCGTATCGTATAACTGGATAGTTTTGATGTTTCTGGTGGCTGTCACATTGAACTGTTGTAATTTCATAAACTTTGAAGTGTTATTTATAATTTAATTTGTCCTAGAAGGTTCAAAAATTCTTTAGTTTTGTAATTGTAGCTCTTCACACAAAATTTCGATATTCTTTTGTAAGCATCCTGTTACTGTAACAAAAAACTTTACGTTCACATGTTTTTTTTTCATCTTTTTAAATATGCGCACAATTTAAGACTAGAAAAGTCCCACTAAATACAAAATTAATGACGAAATGAATTGATATAGAGTTAACAGGTTTTTATAATAAGTTAGTAAATATTTGGTTGCATTATTTATCAACCACCAATTCATTCTGGGCATAAAAAAACTTGCGGTTTTGACTAAACTTTTTTGAGTCTTTTGTATTAATTTTGATACGTAATTTTATATGTTTCAGATCAATTTTCAAAGTTTTCCATGCACCCTAGACGAATTATTTCTTAAATAAACATCTGATATTCATACATTTCCATACATTATAAAATAAACTATGATCTCTTCAAAGAAATTAAGGTTATTCATATCGATAAGAATAAATAGATATTATGTAGACAAACTCAATTTCGAAAGAATCCTGATTTTTCATATAAAATATTCATTTTTGAAAACAGATTTATTCAAATAGAAATACTTATCAAAACATTTTCAATTTATAATTTTAAAAACATTTTTTGGATGGTTCATTAATTTTTATTTTCATTTAATTTGTTCATTAGTTTTTAGAATTAATAGTTTATCATTATTTTTTCTATTTGAATTGTTTTCTAGGTTTATAAGGTTCTTGATTAATCGTGTTTAAATTAAATAAAGAAGATAAATAACTTCCCGATGAATAACTAAAAGATTTAGATCTATGAGTGTCATTCTAGAGGAATTCATGGTGAAAATTAAGTCGCCTTGATATTTTGAATAACCCATTTCTTTTAAGCATTTAATAAGTATTTGAATAAATCAGGCATACAATATCGAGAACTGGAGCATTAATATTATTTTATATGGGTCAGTGATAATTTTGACAGTGAGTGGAAATTTAGGTTTCTGCCACAAGACCCAAATTTCGCTATACGGGGCCAAATAATATATATCTGAGATCTAGACTTTATGAAAGAGTGTGACAAGATAATTGATTGACAAGAAGAGTGGAAAACAGAACTGCTCGAGTATCTGGAGGCGAATCCAAAGATAGTAAATGTTTACCAAAAACAGTAAACTCCAGGATAAAGAAAAAGATCACTGAAGGTAGTGTTTGTCGTCATTCATGTTGCCGACTATATTCGAAGTTGAGTCTTGGGTTCATTGGTAATTCTATCAAATTCCATCATTTAAAATAATAGAGATTATAGGGAGTTAAACAAAACAACCTCAAATTCTGATATGTGTTTGGAAGATAATAAAAAAAAAGTGTCATATCATCTCAGATGTCGTCCTTGTCATTTCACTTTTGTTCAGAATAATTTTACGTGTCGTCTTATTGATTGTTTGGTCATGAATTGAGGTATTGGTACAACTTTGTAATTTTGAACCTCAGTTAAGTGACAAGGGACCTGAGCAATCTCTCCTCAATCTAATCTACCTCACCACATCAAAATGAAAACTTTGAAACCCTACAGAATTATCTGCATCTTTCTCTCCATGTGACAGATCTTTAGAGTAAAATTCAACAAAGATTTAAACCCTTGATTCGACTGAACCAACGCCGGTTTTTGAAAACGAGACATGTCAAAAGCCTTCATGTATATCTATAATGCCCTTTATTAACAATCAACCAATAATTATTTGATTCATTCAATTTTTATAATAATAAAATAAGAATCGATAGATTATTGACAAACATATTACAATTTTGAGGCATAATGATGACTAAATTCATACAATAGGACTTCCATACCAATCCATTTGGGTAATTTTGAAGCTCATTTGTATTTTTAACTTAAGACATTCTCCAATATTACGTTCAATGATATTTGGAACAAGATTCTGAAAAAAATCACAATGATATCCCATAGTTCAAAAAATTATAAATTAATAAATCAGTGAAAATACGTGGACTAGCGACAGGCAGTTTTCGTTCAGTCGCGGGTTCGATCCTTGCCCGCCAAAGACCCGCTGTGTAGCCGGGGCTGATGCACGTTAAATCTGTTCGGGGCCCAAAGTCCTCCCGTTGGCGTGGTGTGGATGTTTGGAGAGGGGGTGCCAGCTCAGGTGTCGTCCTCGTCACTTGACCGTGGTTCAAAATTACGAGGTCCGTCGCCAATAGCCCTCGTGTTGCTTCTAGTGCGACGTTAATAAAAACTAAACTAAACAGTGAAAATAGAACATCTTATATATTCATAAATTAAAATATCATAATACGTGTACCAGGAATTAGACAGTACCAAATGAAATAGATGGAAACATAAATGTCCTTAGATATATATAAGCTGCATTTTTCTACTAATAAGTTATTAGAATTATTTTGATATTGTCAAACAAAACACAACACATACAAAAAAATATGTCAAAAAATGTTTTTCAAAAAGGTTTTCTTCGCCTCATAAAAATTTATTAATGTGGCAGTTAACAACACGAGGATTATCTGTGACGAATTTCATAATTTTGAGTTTCTATCTATTGACGAAGAAGATACACGAGCTTACACTGATCTCCTCCGAATTTCCACACCATTCAAATGCAAGAACTTTGGGAGACTCGACAGATTTTACATTCATCGGCCCTACTACACGACAGATTTTTAGTGGAATCAAGGCTTACGTCTAGACAGAAACAACAGCGATGAGCTTGGGACCATTGCTCTCGGTCCCCGCGACGCTATCTTCGTTTGACATCAAAGGTCTTGAATTAAAATCTGAACACATTTTCAGACAGACAAATATCTAATTTTTACTTGAAATTCCTGCTTGATGTAGTTATACTGATATGCGTTTTACTATACTTGATTTCTTAAAATTAAGAAACATATCATAAATAGGTAAATTTCCTAATTAACATGTAATGGTAAACCCTATTTTGTATTACAGAATAGGAGACGAAATATTGTGCACATTTTTATAGAGATTTTCTATTCCTATATGAATTATCATTATGATGTTACCTATTATGTAAAGTCAGAATGAAAAATTAAGGATAAGACAGTATTCAATATGAAAAAGATTTCGGATTTCACTATAAGAAAACAGCCCAATGTAGAAACATTGAATTACATGACTTCCTTTTCCTGCTCACACACACAGAAAATCCAGATAAAACTCAATTTTTATTAAAACTCTAAAAAAACGGCATCCTTATTAATTTATTCAATAAAAATCAGTTCTAAAATTTTTAAGCAATTTATTCTATCTTGAATAAATTATACCAAAATATTTTATTCATGTGAAGTTTTCATTTAATCGTGCCCTTAATTATTATGTGTAATTGAAAATTTTACTTATCTTACAGCAAACAGTAAAGCTGACTAAACTTTCGACTTCCAGAAACTTCTTGTGACTGGGTCCCATTCAAATACAATGTTAGAATATCACCTCACCCTCGCACCTATAACTGGGTGCTCATTAATTTCTCTACTCCCTATTATCTCTCAATGATAGGTTCAATCTCTGTACCTCGTACATTACAATTCTTGTTTTGTAATATTAATATATATAAGTCTTGTTTCCTTCTCAAGACGAGCTTCTCAATTCATATAATTTAGTAAGGTAGCCTCAAAAGGTTAGTAAAAGCTAAATGCACGTGAGAGGTTGCTACAGAATATATGCTGATAATTCAGCCAGTTAGTAGTGATCCCTCTTCAAACGCTTATCTAAGTTTAATAGGAGAATGTTGAATTCATGATCATTAATACGTTCCAGAAATGTCAAACGCATTTCTGGCTACAGGCCATTTTGTAACATGTAAAACTCATGAAGTCGTTTAAAGTAGTATGTTCGACAATAGATGGTGTTAGTCATTCGACATTTAAAGATTAATTTAATGCTGAACATAAACTTAAGATAAATTTGGATAATTATTCAAGGACTGGCAAACTGTTAGTTAAATATTGTAAGTTTTTTTTGGAAATTAAAGCTTAATTATATGTTTACCAAAATATTTCTAAGCAAAAATAATGGGACAAACAATCTATGGTACTAATAATTTAGAAAAAATATAAACTGAATTGAAAGCAGTGATTATATAATGATAGTACTTCTGAGTGAAACGAGTAAGCGATCTAGGAAAATAACAAGAGATAGGAAAATACCGCTTTTTTGTATCTCTTTACAATTAAGCATATCCAAGAGAATATTTACAAAAGAAAACTTTATAGTAAAATATCTGTAACTATGAATATTATTTAAAGAATGTTTATTAGAAAGTTTATGCATACCAGTTAATTTCAATAATTAAATTTGTAGCTAGCATCTTACTGCGCAATTAAATATATAAAATCTTTGAACAATTGTTCTTAGTTTATTTGTATATACAGGTTCCCCTAAATCAACAATTCCCAACATTTTTCAATTCGGGTACCCCTAACTGGTTCGGTTCCTTTCCATATACCTCTTACCAAACCATAATACACATGCAAAAATCTGAAAGCGAAAGGTTTAATCGACATCGTATCAGACAGGGTGTTTCGCAACTCGTGGGCAAATATTTAAGGAGTGATAGAAAAAAAAACAATTTTTACCATACAATGTAAGGCAATCTCGGCATGCCTCCTGAAATCTACAGTAGAAATGACGATGTGTAAGAAACCTCGCGCTTTATACTTTCCAATACAGTGCATCGAATGGTTTACCACTTCCTCTCCGCCGACAAATTGCGGGTTAAAATTGCTTGTTTAGAAGTTTTCAATCACCCCTTAAATTGTATCCATGATTTTACTGTAAAATGTGCCGAATTATCGAATGCCAATTCAAGGAGAGCTTACTGTAATACTAAGTAAACTCGTACATCATACAGTTGCTAACAGCTCCATCTATGTTCTTGACAGTCCCAATTATCTATTATAATCTTTAGCGTTACATTAATGTGGTATTAATAGCTAACAAATATCCTATATAGTAAATTTTTTTTCTCCATGATGTTTGTTAGAATATTTCAAGTTTGAGTTGTTAACTATTGAATAATACATAATAAAAAACTTATCTCGCTTTTACAGACTTGAAGCTAGAAAAAGAAAAGCCTCAAAAAATATACTGAAAGTTACGATATTCAGAAAGAGAAAGAAAACATGTTTATTCGTTTTAACACGAAAAAGAAATAGTGAAATGAAAATATTGTGAAGATTAAAATGGAAAAAATATATAGAGGCTAGAAATGGAAGGTCGTCAGTATCTAACCAAAGAAATGAAAATTTATGAATATTTTGAAATTTATTTTCGCCTTTGCTATTGCATTATTCATCAAAAGTTACTTTGTAGTTAAAATTGTTATGTAAATAAGATTTTGTTCAGGCACAGTTTTGATTGCTCGGCTTGTTTTTAAGACATAAACATTTGAATAAGCTTATTATTTTTATTGGTTTGCATTAACTTCTTCACAGGGAGAAATTAGAATTTAAATAAAATTCAAAACTTTTCAGGTAACTATTCAATTTAAGACTTTTTTTTCGTTATTCAACTTAACTATAACTGTGAGAAAAAATTATTTTCGGAGTTTATAAGCTATTATTTGAAAATACAGTTTAGACTAATTCATCGTTTTACGTCGCTCTTAGAAACATCTCGAAGGTTATTCGCGACGGACCCTTAATTTTTTAGACACAGTCAAGTGACATGGACTACACCTGCGGAGGCACCCCCCCCCAGCCCTTTTTCCTCTCACACCATTCTAACCTGAAGACAATGAGCCGTAACAGATGTTGCAAAGTAAGAATTTTCCTTAATTTTTCCACTAATGAACTAAGCGCATAAATTATAAAATACAAACAAATATAAAATCTTTTTTCTAAAAATTATTCTTATATATTTATCACATGATTTTCACGCATGAAAAGCCATTTTATGATTTATATGAACTTGAACTATTTACATTTAGATTGAATTAGTATCGCAATGAAGCTGAACAGTAGATTAATCGCTTCATTAATAACGAGCAGGTAAAGAGATTAAATTGAATAATTTTATTAACGTTGCACTTGGAATATGCAACGTTATCCTAGGACTATTGCCAATGGATCATATTATTTTGCTCTTCTATCAAGTGACGGGAACGATACTTGAGTTGGCACCCGATTCTCCTACCATTCACGTCATTCCAACGGTAAGACTTTAGTTTTAGTTTAGTTTTTATTAACGTCGCACTAGAAGCAACACGAGGGCTATTGGCGACGGACCTCGCAATTTTGTACCACGGACAAGTGACGAGGACGACACCTGAGCTGGCACCCCCCTCTTCTAACATCCACACAACGCCAATGGGAGGACTTTGGGACGGTAAGACTTTAACCCCTGTCATATAATGAAATCTTTTTTTAATTATTTTCAAATGCTATTTTACGTTGCATGTTAATTATATATTTGGAAGAAAATATTTCACATACAAAATATTAAATACTGTTTACTTTTTTTACTCTCACTATTTATGATTTAGAATAAATTCCGTATATAGAATCACTCTTCGTTTTTTTTATTGAAAAAAGAAGCGAAAATAATTAACAAAAGTAAATTCTCCTGAAGCAATATTGTTTCATCCAGTTCCCAAAAAAAGTTTGACCCGAAGCATTTGTGTTCTTTCAGAGAACGAATTTCTGCAAAACAGGAGAGATTATTTCAGAAATTTGAGATAGCGTTTTACCATTCATTCTTTCTTATAGTTCTCGAAACTTTTTGTCATTTTGCGGTACTTAATTAAGCAAATTTCAGAATTTACTTTAATACAATGCAGAAAATATTTTAAGATTTTTCTCTCATGCAATTAATTCTCGCAATAAGACTAACAAATTTTTAACTCTTTCTTATAAGATTCAAATTTTCTTTTGCAGTTCGTTTATCTTTAAATCGCCTTTAAATTTAGATTGTGAGCAACAATTTTGAAACTATTTATAGTTATGTAAAATATTTTATGTATGATTATTATAAAATTCTTTTCACGATTATCGATTTTATATATAAGCCCTCCATCATTTTTTTTCATTAATTTTTTGAAAGCTCTTACTCTCAGTATCAGTTTTAAATTCATAAATACTCTATTATTCTTTTAAATTAACGAAACTCTCAGTTTACAAATTCAGCATTCAAAAGAGATTGCTTACTCCTCTCCAATTAACTGATGGGTTCTCAATCTTTTTGGCAAGCCCTAAAAAGTTGAGAACAAAAATTACTCGCCGCTTACTTCTAAAAAAATAGAAATTCTCACTGTCGGTGCTTTTTCCTCAAAATAAAAAAAGAACTCGTGCTTGTAATAAATCCTATAATTGTGAGTTTTCGGATGTTTAGTAAATATTCAAAAATGCTTCCGAATATAAAAAAACTATGTTATCACGCAGAAGCATTCTATTTTTTCACTCTTTCGAATGCTTTTTATTCCAATAGAAACTAATTCCCTAGTTTTAAAAAGAAAAGTAGAACGTTCAACAGGATTAACAGCACGCTTCGAAATTCGTGATAGGTTGTATACTTGATCCTTAGACTTGTTGTTAGCTGACTAAACTTTTAAATAAAAAAATGCTTAGTTTATCTAATCGGGACATGTGCACTCACATCTTAATGCAGTGTGCATGTTACCATTCTTTCAAGTACTAGTCAAAAAGATATTGGGAGGAAATCTGTGATGTACTAATACATCCATTTAATACGGACTGATCTTGATCAAAAGACCTTTAGCGCCCTTTATTGAATAACGTGTTGGAACATTTTAAATACTGAAATTTCAGTGTGTTTTAGCCAGTATTGGCTTGAGGAACGCTCCCTTAGATTTCTTCAGTGTCCACCGGTGACGGTGCCACCCTTGTTGAAAATTACTGATTTAATTTTAACAATGGTTGGGATTTCACATTCCTTTTCAAGAACTGGATCTTAGATGATGATGATGATAGTGAAGTCTTATTGACGCAAGAGCCAGATGTGGCCATACTGCGCCCAATAAGGTAAATCTGTGATCTAGACATTAAAACATTGAAAAAAGATTGATAGACAAAAGGTCATGCAAAAAAGTAAAGTTTACTGACGCATGAGCCAAATATGGCTATGCTGCGCCAGACAAGAATTAACTGTGGCCTAGAAGAGAAGAAATTGAGGAAAAGATAAATTGGTTTGACCAGAAGTAGGGTCGAAAATAGAGAAGGATCGCTAGGGTAACCCCGGGGGGGGGCGTCACTTGTGTTTACCAAAGACAGTAAACCCCATGGGAAAGAAAAAGATCACTAGGGTACCTCGGGGTCATGATGCCCGTACTTGCCTAAAGAAGGCAAATCTCTGAGGTCCCCTGATATAATCCCCAGACCCTGGGCGCCCATTTTAGTCTCCTCTTACGACATGCATGAGCTACATTGGGACTATTCTGTCATTCCCTGTCAGAACTGGATCTTAGAGTGGCGTATTTAAAGCAACTGACTAGTGACAAAGGGCAAGGTAATTGAAAGTTGAAAGCGCAGAAGTTCGAGTTCAAACTTATCAATATGTGAATAGGAAGTGCCTTAAAATTCTTCAAAATGGAAAGAGATTATTTTAAAAAAAGATAAATATTTGGTAATAAAGTTTAGTGTAAGAAGTAAAGAAAAAAAAATCTGATTTTCAAAGTAAGCTGTATCTTAAAATGAACGGCAGTTTTACCAATTCTTTAAATGAACCAATCAATTATGGTCACGTCTAAGGGGAAAGAAGTCACGTCTACGCCCGAAATAGAAGGATGGTGCAGCAGAAACCCCACCGATATTTGAAGAATAATGCTTGATCCCATTATCGACAAAGGAAAGAAATCATTTTTATGACCTGGCCGTGCTTCTTTCTCCTTCAGGATCACCTTAGCGTTACACCAAATTCTCCGTCTTTTGCAGAGAGAGAGAGAAAGCTTTTAGGAAATTATGCGGTTAAAATTCTTCACCGACTTCTCTCTTGAGTAGATATTTGCGTCTTTTACCCGCCACACGTCTGAAGGTTTTAAAATTCCAAGAAATTTGGAAATAACTTCTTTTCAAAAAACTATTTTTGAGAATTAGTAGTAGAATGTTGTGTTATTCTAGCCAAGGAAAAGCAAGTCAAGAAAGTTTGCGTAATTTTATGAATTTGATTTTAATTGCAAGAGACTTCAAGTACAAATTTTTCCCTTAAACGTATTGAAACTTATTTAACTCGTGAAAAGATGCAGATTAAATACATTAGATGAGAAAAAAGAGTAAATAGTGTTTCTCGCCATCCATAGTATTAATATTTAAACAAATTAAGACATTTTTTACATAAAAGTTCCTTACTCTAGTAAACATATCATAAGTACAGAAAATCTTGTGATATATATTATTGAATCGCTAGTAAAAACACAAAAAATTATAATCTTATACACTCGTCCAATCAGAAGTGCTTTCAATTCGTTACGTTTTCAGGTGGAAAAATTTTGGCTTCCCTCTCCCGAGAATTTTTGATCATGTCCTTGATCTTACAAAATTTTGAATTTATATTATTTTTCAAAACTTGATAATCTGCATCATTTCATTTGAATAACTATGGAGAGGGTGTATGTGTTAAAATTAGAATTGATGGAGCTACTCTACCGATGGGAAAGAAAGGTTCGAATCTCTTAATGGCACAAGAACCAGATGTGGCTATACTGCGCCGAACAAAGTAAATCTGTGATCTAGACAATTGAAAAAATTGAAAATAGGCTGACTAGAAGGAGGGTCGAAAATAAAGAAGAATCGCTATGGTATCCCGGGAGCGCATCACATGTGTTTACAAAAGACAGTAAACCCCATGTAAAAGAAAAGGATCTCAGGATCCCTTGGGGTCAGGATGCCCATACTAACCAAAGGAAGGCAAGCGCCTGAAGTCCCCTGATATAATCCCCAGAGCTACTCTATCGAGATCAAAGTTTAGATACACTTCTGCCATGCTCACAGGATGTTTTAGTGGAATTCTAAGAAAATTAAATTATCGGAAATTGGTTTATAATACCTTTTGTTATTTGTGATGTGACATTGTAAAATAAAATAACTTAGTGATGTTATCAAGTCTGTTCCATAAGTCAAATTTCAATTTGTTTTAATCTATAACCAATAGATGTAAGTCACCCATCCGACACGTAAGCGAAGTTTTCTTACTTATGAATAAGAGTAAATCATTACAGTTCTAATCATATGTATGAGTTTTAGTCTCAGCACAAGGACTTCCCAATTGCTATGCCTTTTTCTCTGAAAACTGTATTTCTTGTCCGAAGGTAACGGGGAAATTAAATGTGTATTCCACGCCCAAATTACGCAATTTAACTAAGGAATGAATATTTAATTAAATTTTTAATTCATAGATTTTAAATTATTTTGGAGTTGGTCTGTTGACCCTCTGTATTTCAACGTAGAATTATATCGTACAGGATATTCATACGAAACTTGAAATAGATAATTTCCAGTCCGAGATGATAGATAACTAAAGGGGCTCTCTCAATAATTAATATTTTGAATTTCCTTGTTTATTAAACCATTAGCAACAAGCCAAAAAATGTAGGCTGATAGATTGCTCTTATTCATAACGCACTCATGAGCAACGTGATTGCTACTGGCGACGGATCTCGTACAGTTGAACCTCTATCTGGTGACGTGGAAGTCACTTGAACTGACATTCTCCTCCCCATCCTTCCACACCATCCCAAAGTGAGGACATTGAGTAGCGACTGATTCAAAGTGTGTTAGTCTCGCTACACGGCGCATTTTAAGGGCATCGGGACTCGAACCCACGACTCGATGATAACAATCGGCCCTCAACTCGTAACCTTGACAAATCGGGCATCGTCGCCATTCTGAGTTCAAAATAATTCCTTACTGTGCTAAATGTTTTGAAAATTGTAAATGATACATCTGATCCTGTTTAACCTACTGTGTGTATGAAGGTGGAATTTAATGGGCGCAAGAGTGACTGAGTGAGTGAAAGTGAAAATTATTGGCACAAGAGCCAGATGTGGCTGTGCTACGCCAAACAAAATTTACTGTGCTCTGGACGTGAAGAAATTGAAACAAAAGACAATTGGTAACAAGGAGGATCGAAAATGGAAAAGGATCGCTTGGGTAACCCGAGGGTGCGTCACTCTCAGGTTAAAAGACAGTAAGCCCCATGGGAAAGAAAAAGATTGCTAGGGTGCTTTTGGTCAGGATGCCCGTATTTACCTTCAGAAGGCAAGTCCCTGAGGTCCCCTGATACAATCCCCAGAAGCAGAGCTCCCGGCGATACCCCCAGACGCTGGGTACCCTTTTTAGTCGTCTATTACGACATCCTTTATATTAGTTTTAGCTTTTATTAACGTCGCACTAGAAGTGACACAAAGGCTATTGGCGACGGAAATCGTTATTTTGAACCTCGATTAAGTGACGAGGACGACACCTGAACTGGCACTCCCCTCTCCTAACTTCCCCACCACGCCAACGGAAGGACTCTGGACCTCGACAGATTTAGCGTGCATCGGCCCCGGCTACATGGTGGGTCTTCAAAGGGCAAGGCTCGAACCTGCTATTGTAGGAAAACCGCTGTCCACCAATCCGAAACCATGACCACTAGGTTATCGTAGCCTCTTGCGACATGCATTAGCCACAATGGGACTATTCTATCATACCAGGTCACCACATGGTTCAAATGGGCGCAAAAACCATATGTGGCTATGCTGCACCAAACAAGGTGTAACTGTGATCTAGACGTTTGAATGAATGAGTGATAGCATTTTTAATGACACAAAAATCAGATGGGGCCATACTGCGCCAAACAAAGTGAGTGAGTGTAAAGCTAGAAAAGTACACAGTTGTGATCTAGACGTGTGAAAAAATTGAAAAAAAAATGAAAAATTGGTTGACAAGGAGGTTCGAAAATGGAGAAGGATCGCTTGGGTATCCTTGGAGCGAGTCCCCCACGTTTACCAAAGATAGTGAACCTTATGCAAAAGAAAAAGATCACTTGTGTTCCTCAGGGTCATGATGCCCGTACCTACCCTGTTCAAGCTAGAAATAACTCTTTCGTACTGTTATAGCCGTCTTTAATAAACTGCATACTCTACTTTATCCGGTCACTAATATTATTTATTGTAGCTTGATCTGCTATTATGAGTTATGTTGCTAAAGTTAGCGTCTTTCGCAATTATGCAAATATAAAAAATTTTGGAATCATTGACACTTTTCAGTGTGTAACTGAAATGGACTTAATTATAGTATTCAACTAATTCACTCGAAATTATTTAAAGAACTATAGATTCCATTGCCATTATAAGTCACAAGTACGGGTGTTAAAGAAATTCTCTACCACTTCATTGTATCTAAGGGCGCGAAAAAAACACTTATATAAAATGAGCCAATGATAAGTTCGAGGATTCTGCTTTTACTTTCCTCCGTAATGCATTCTCAAGAGAACTTTTTCGAAGACTCTATCGACTGAGGAAAATAAATCTTTTTATTCTATTTTGCTCCTTGTGTTGCTAAGATGCATTGGTCTTCTCTTTTAGAAGCATTGGTCTTAGTTTAAAATACCCAAAAGTAAATTATAGAGAAGCGAAAGCTTTTAAGAAATTATGCGGCTGAGAGTTTTCATTTAAATTTTTTACCACACATTTTTCTGTAAATTTTATGCTCGCTTTAAAGAATTCTTTTTCCTCTTTACATTCAAACATTGTCAGGTAATAAATCAAACAATTTTTAATCAATATTACATTAATGTTTAGAATTGAGCATTCGTGATAAAAAGCGCTTAACTTGTAATATTATATCAAAGCAATTTTAGAGAAAATGCATTTCGTGTGGATTTGCGTGCAAAGACTAATAACTAGGACATAAATTCATTTTAAATTCATGCTTTGGTATTGAAAATGCATTAAAGAGTATTAAAGGAAACTTAGAAAGAATGATTCATTTACTAAGTACAACACTTCATTATTTCTTTCAGATGACTTACTTTTAAAATAAATTCCTTTTTTTTTAAACATTTGTTATGTTACGAATTTTAAAATGACTTTTCCTAAATAATATTTTCTCAAGAATACCAGTTAGTACTATCAGCTATGTTTAACAAGAGGAGGGAATCATTCGAGATATTAACTTTGGGATGGGAGAAGATTAGATGTTCTCCCCCATACCTGGAAGGAGTATGGGTACAACCACTTAAAGGGTGCCCACTCTACAAGTACTAAAAATACACTGACTTGCCAATTCTGAGAAAAAACTTTCAAAGTTTCAAGCGCAACTTATGTACTAGTAAATTCTAATTACCGGGGACAGTGGTGATATAGTTAATGTATGAGAGTTCTCACTAACAAACCTGTCGGTCAATCCTAAATCCTGGATTCGAGTAACTTTTTTTTTAATTTAGAAAAATGTAAGAATTTTTAAATTGAATTAATTGTTTATAAAAATATTCTGCATTAAATCATAATTAATTTTACTTCATAAAACATCTGTTCAACTTCAGAAAACTTGAATTGAAATTATTTTATTTAGAAAAAGATAAAATTGTGATTTAATTTGCGACATTTACAAACTGTTAATTTTATTTTAAGGTTCCTAAATTTCATAATATAATTACGAAAGTGTTACCGAGAACCAGATCAAAGTCTGATAGGCAAGTAGGTAAGTAAGTACGCTATTACTATGACTATATCACTGCTTCACGGAAATCAGAATTCGCTAATTTATAAACTGTACTTGAAAATTAAAAGGCGTTTTCTCAGAACTGTATAAACAAACAATTTTACATTCAAAGGTTAACGTCCTTTAAATATACTACTAACCCCTAGCACGTTCCATCCCGAAATGAATTTCCGAAATCATGCCATCCCCGTATGAATTTAAATATTTTAGGACAAGGCTCCAATTTTACTCTTCTGGCTGCGGTACCTTGGTAGTCATGGTCACGAACCTGCGCCCGTTGGTTTTCGTCGAATCGTAGGTTCAAGCTTTGATTCCACTCAATACCCGCCGTTTATCCGGGTCTGAGAGACGTTAAATTTATCGAGGCTCAAAATTCTCCCGTTAGCGTGGAAGTTAAGAACGGAAGTTGCCATTTCAGGTATCGTCCTTGTCACTTGAGCGAGGCTCAGAATTATGAAGTCCGTCACCAATAGCCCTCGTGTTGCTTCTAGTGCGAAGTTAATAAAACCAACTAATAAAAACTAGTTTTACTCTTTGGAGAGTCTCTGTAGTTTGATTGGTAAAGACTCGGACTGGTAGGTAAATCTGAATAAACTACTCCAAACATTTGTTGAAAATACCTCAAAGTATTTTCATTCTAAGCCACATAATATCAAATAATACATATAAAATTATTGCTTGGTAAAAAGCAAAGTAAAATGATAGAGATAAATTTTTAATATGGTGTAAAAATACCTGTTCTATATAAAAGTGTAAAAAAGTTTCGTTTTGAAACAGGTTGCACATAATTATTACAATTAATTAAAATATGATGAATGGTGTTTGGGATATGACAGGAAGGTAAATAAATAAGGGAAAATTGAGTTTTGTGGCGCAAGAGGGTAAAATCTAGGTATGCTGCGCCAAACAATGTATCTATAATCTAAACGTTCAAAGAGGGAAAAAGAGATAAGAATTGGTTGACAAGATAGAAAATTGAAATGATATCTAGGGTATCTTGGAGACGTGTCACAATTATTTTCCCTACGGTAGCTACCGTCATGACTCCCGTACTTAAAGGTCACTTGAGGGCATCATAGGAAGAACTTTCGACAGCATTCTCTTCGAACAAAATATTTCTGTGTTTATTGTTGATAGTTTAACTCGCACTGGGAAAGCAAAGGCTATTGAAGACAGGCCTCATAATTTTGGGCCTTTGTCAAATGATAAGGACGACACCTGAGCTGGCACCTATAATTCCAAATCTATACACGGCGACAAAGGGAAAACAAGAAGAGATTTAACGTGCATCATCTCCTCTACACAGTGGGTCTTCAATGGCATCAGACTAGAGCCCAAAACTCGATGGAAACAATTACAGCCGCGAGTTCGCGACCATGGCTACTAGACTGTCGTAGTTACGATGTTTGTGTGTAAGTCAAATATGACCAATATAAAGGTGTGTTAACTCTTCGCACTGGGATATGCTACAATTATGCACTTCGCCGAGTGTAATATGTTGTGGGTCTGCTGACTCCATTTTTCTCTCCATGTCGTTTTGTTGGTTTTTAAAATGAAAGATCTGATGTCATTAAACGAGAGTGATAATTGTAAAGGATTCGTTGTAGTTCATTCAACCGAGTCCAATTGCTCATTGCCTAAAATACCCACATGGTTAAGAATCCAAAAAATATTTAACAAATAACACCTGCTGTAAATGATATCTGTGATATCGTAGGATGACCCTGATCGGCTAAATATTCCTATGTTTTCAAAACATTCATCCTGTCAGTGTACATACAAAACTTACGGGAACTGGAATCGTCAACTAATTTAAGTACACAGTAAAAATAGCGACAACTTCAGAATCACAGACACTATAAGAATGTCTAGTCGATAACCGAGTCTGATGTTATTCTATCAACACCACAGCCGACGTATCCACTTCCTTTCAATCTGTCTGTACAGATCGGTCTGTAATCTGCATACTGACAACAGTCCCGAGTTTAAATTTTAAATCATAAGAATTCAATCGTATGGAATTATAAAGATTAAAATCTTGATGTAATTGTGGAGAAGAAAAACATTTTGGTTAAGTGCGGTCAAGAAAGACGAGTTTCGTTACCAATACTAGGAGTGCAGCTCTAGTACATCGTTAATTAAACCTAAACAAATCAAACGAGAATCTGATTATTGTATTACTCAACAATTGGGTATTTCTTACGATCTACTGGCTTCCTACACCACAAGTACTTCTCTTAACTAACGATACTCTAACGCTACATAGAGGCTAATGGCAACGGATCTTGTAATTTTAACTACAGTTAAGTAACGAAGCTTGAACATTCTCCTTACATCTATCAACCCCACATTATGAAATTCTTTGAGACATATTCGGTTTACCGAGCATCAATCCCTATAATTCATAACGACTACCCTTGATATAACAAACTCTCAACCACGATTCAAAGTGAATATTGCCTGTCACGGGTATTGCATTTATGACTACGAGGCTTCGCAAGGATTTCTATACTATTTACTTCCTAAAATTTTTAATATAGTTTGACTATTATTTTATACCTTTTTAAACGCATATCACAACTAAAGGCTTCTATAAACTAAAGAAGGCTTCTATTTTGTGTTTAAAAGATGAAAAACCTTTCTGGAGTCATCCCCCCCCCCAT
Organism: Nephila pilipes; assembly: GCA_019974015.1. Lineage (NCBI taxonomy): Eukaryota > Metazoa > Arthropoda > Arachnida > Araneae > Nephilidae > Nephila > Nephila pilipes. The sequence goes on from BMAW01119273.1 coordinate 17,706, forward strand.
TTCCTTCCTAAGAAAAACAAAAAAAAGTTAACTGATTTCGCTTTCCTTCCGCATTATTTGAAATAATATTATTTTGAATTCTCTTTCAGGGATTTTTATGTATGCTAGAGTGAAAAGATTTTTACAATATAGAAATACAAGTATAAAAATTTTAAAATGAGGCTTTTATCTAAAGATGTACTGAAAAGCATAAAAACAATTTTACAATGTAAAATTATATATAACTTAAAAAGACTTGAGATGTTTAATTATATACACCTAAGATAATTACCGATAATTTCAGTACCTTATCTACTTATATATGAAATCAATTTAAATATAAAAGCCTCAAGCGCATTTTAAAATTATATATTAATTCATGTTATCAAAATTTCATACGTTTTAGTCCATCTTTGTATAAAAACTTGATATACTTTTTTTTTATTTTTATTTATTTAAATATTTTTAGCTTGTAAATTGAAGACTAAAATGCATTTACCGTAGCTTAATGTGCGTGTAAAATTTCAACTCAATTAGACGTTGTTAAGTGCAAGGCCCGCACTTGCATAAGCCCCTCTATGTTATGCTCAAGAAGTGCTCAACACTATATGTTATGCTCAAGAAGTGCTCAACACTATATATTATGCTCAAGAAGTGCTCAACACTATATGTAATGCTCAAGAAGTGCTCAACACTACGTTATGCTCAAGAAGTGACTGACTTACTGTCACTTCTTGAGCATAACATAATGTTGTATCGTACGTGTATGCAAAATTTTAATCAGAATGATTAAAAGTACAGTTCGAGTACAAATTTAGAACTGGAATGACATACATATGAACATATATTAAGCGAAATAAAAGCTTGCATTAAATGAAAATAAGCTTTTATTTCTAAACTAAAAATTGCATATCATTTTGTTTTAAACAATTTTATGTGTTGCATTATTGTACAGTAATAAAGAACATTTGAAGCTACAGAGGAAATACTAAAACATATAATGGGATATGAACCCGCCATAATGAGGATCTAAAGAGAAATTATGTACTCTAACAATTTATGCTAATGGTATACCAAATCTCCAGCTAACAGTTGGAGCTCTTGTTTCGAATTTAAATGAGTATTTTTTCATCTGTTTGGAAATCCCCTGTTTTCTTACACCACTTAAATTTACAAATGTGATTGGACAGACTTAAATCATCAACTTATTGCTTAAAAGGGGATTTCTTTTTCGTATAGAAATTAGCATAATTTAAACATGTTAGTAGAGAACGTTAAGAGAAGAAAAGTTAAAAGTATTTCTTTCACACTAAAATAGTTTAAACGAAAACGAATAAAAATTATTTAGTGCTCTGAAGTTCAAAATATATTTCTTTTAATTTTATTTATCACGTGAAAAATAAATTTTAAATTCCAATTAGAAATATTTGTTAAGGTTATATAATTATTCCGAAAAACAAAAACAGAATTACATATAAATACAACCGCGCGTATGATCAGAAAAACTGTAACAAATTTACGAACATATTCAGAACTGTTCAAAACTCTATTAATGACTATTAGTAATTCATTAAAAGGCAAACAATACTTCTAGACATACACGATGATTCCAGAATAAATTTAGATATTAGTGTTTATTTCAATGTTTTATCATTCAAGATACAGATATGGTAATGATGTTGGACTTTATAATTCACGTTCCACGTTCAGATGATTAGGCCAATACCCAAGCCAATACCCTCGTAATTCTGAATCACAGTCAAGTGACGAAAGCGACCCCTGAGCTAGCACCTTCCTCTCATAACTTCCACACCACGCCAACGGGAGTACTTTGGGCCCCAGCAGAATTAACGTGCATCAGCCCTGGTTACATAGTGAATTTTTAGTGGCCGAACCCACGACTTGAAGGTACCCGTTGGTCTCGGTTTCGCGACCATGACCACTAAGTAAATCCCTGAGAGGGGAAGGTCAATTCGAAAATGTTTCCAGAGATGACAGATAATTACCCTTTGCATTAGGTATGTACGATGAAATAGATAATTCGATATTTGTTTGAATTAACGTTATATTAAAATCTATATAAAGGTTATTAGAGACGAAATCGTAATTTTGAAACATGTTCATATGCCAAGGACATCTGCTTCAATCTCCTGATATTTGCACTAAAACGAGCGATGACTTTGATGTTTAGAGATGTTTAATGAGCAGCAGCTCTCTATTTGATTTAGATGACTCCTCAAAGGAATTGGGTCCAAATTTAATGAGGATTATTAAGGTTTAATTAGAGTTATATCTAGCTAGAGTTGCTGAACAGATAAATAATCACGATCTTCATAAGTTTGATCTCATCGTTAGAGATGATACTTGAACTAGGAATTTCTTTCACAATTATAAGAGTTAGAACATGATGTGTTCACAGGATTAAAATAGCAAAAACCTTTTTTTTTTTTTTTTTTTTTTTTTTTTGCCAATGAACAATTTTTTTTTCCGAATCAAGATAAAGAATTCGCAAACTTAACAATACTTAATCATGACTCTGCTATCAAGTTATTCAAATTCTAATGTGTGAATTGGAATACATTACAATTCTTCAGTCGCAACTAATTCGGTTATGATTTTAACTTATTTTCAAAAATTTCTCATCGTTATATTTGGATGGGCAATCACTTATGCATTATTCAGTTAACAGAAGATTAATGCATTTTCGAGTTACGAGTAATTCAGACTAGGAACGATGTATCACGACAAGAAACATAGTTTAGTGTAAAGCCTTGAAGCGAGTTCCAAACTCTTGGGCTCTGTGAGGGATTATAGCTGCGAAAATGTGTATTCAAGCTAATATGCACACTGAAAGTTGAATCAAAATTTTAATCTCGCCAATGCAGTGGAGACGATTTGTCAAAGTTTAATTCAAATTCGTGAAGTACTTTGGGATAATTTTGATTACAAGACTTCATCGCGACTACTCATACTCTAGAACTTAGGTTTGCAAACTTTTTCAGCCAAACGCCTTTAAGGCTACCGTATACCGGCCATTTTGATTTAGTAAACGTAATGCTAATCTTAAGGAATTTCTACTACTATCCTCAAATCTATACTATTTAAACTATTCGAATGCAAAAAAGTGCATCTGAAAGAATAAAAGATAATTAAGGTTTCTTCGGAATTACATTATCTCCCCGATTTTTGAAATTATCAGAGAACATTTTTAATTACCTGAAAACCTACAAACAAATCATTAAATTAGGGTTAAAAATGTTTTTAAGACTTGGAGCAAAAATGTAGTTCCATAGAAAGTCTTCATTATTTTTGCTCTTTCGGATGTACTTTTTTGTATTCAAATAGATAAGATTTGAGAACGTTTGTAGAAATTCCATAGGATTAACATCACGTTCGCGAAATCAAAAGCGGCGGTAGACGAGAGAGTTCATTTTAAAATAACGCACTTTATCTTTTTCAGGAGGGATAATTGATATTTCTGTTGAAAGGAATAGTTTTTAAAGGTGGTATTGGTTGAAAATTCTACCAAAGAGTACCTTCTCTTCTGATGAGGTATGTCACAGCCCACAAGCAACATTCAATTGCATCAATTGCACACTCGTTCGTTATTATAGACGTCTTAATGCAATAAACTTCTAAATGCGTACTTTTCTTTCTGAGAAGCGAGGTTTATATTCAAAATAAATAACACGATTACTATATGAATGTTTCTTTTTAAGGGAAAAAGAAAAAAAATCCAAGATATATGCATGTGTGATGACAACTAACCCATCAGCTTCAGTCTTACTCTTTTAAATGCGCTGATTAATTCTTCATTACGTGCATAAAAATATGTTTGTAGAATGCAAAAAAATGCTGTAAAATTCAAAACCGCAAGTTTTATCTATAAACATACGTTGTTACAACATATACGTAACATGCACTCGAACAGACTTTACTAAATCAAGTACACTCTATTATTGATTATTTGCTATTTATGGATCATAACTTTTTTCAGTTGAATAAAAAAATTGTTTTTGGTACTGAAGTTTTCTCTCTTCCGCCCTTGATCATTAATCCCTTGCCATATAAAGTTTGTTCAGAAAACTCTTCGTTGAGATTTAGAAAGCTTTATAGAATAGATTTCAGTATCCATTTTATACTTTCTCAGATATTTCTTTAGAAATTGAATTTTCTAACATTTCCTTCATTCAATGCTTTGATACGCTTAATTCAGCGTTAGAAGTTTTTCTCTAAAACCATTTTTAATTTTTTTCTTACACCTGATTAAATTTCACTCAAAATTCAACAAATCTATATCATGGCTAGCTGTAAGTTTCCCTTATATATGCTTCCCTGGCACATATATTAATAATGTACCTCAACAAAATTAAATTCTATCCTAGAAAAGCTTAAAACCTTGCGAGAAGAAAGATTTCACATCAGTCACATAACAATACATTTGTCTAAAATAATGATAAAAAATGCTTCGAGAAACTGATTTGCATTTTCTAAAACATATGTGGGATTCCACAGCATCAAAAGTTACCTATGAAAGAAAACGAAGAGGAAGTTTCTCAAAAGTCGTAAACACACTCGGAAACATAACTTGAAATGGAAAATGCGATTTCTTAGATTTCATCTCAACGAGTGCAAATTGCTAGTGATTTGAATATTTATTAGCATACTGGTATCTCCCTGTTCATGTGTTTTGCTAATAATAGTCATGTTAATGTTTATTTACATTTCTATGGACATAATTTTATAAAAAACAAGTTCCTTTTGCTTAGATAGATTGATGACCTTACAGTTTTTCAAAATAAATTCAACCTAAAATTTAAACCTTATTTATCATTTAATCCGTCTTTTATCTGTCTTAAATCCGTTATTTAAATTTGATTAAAACTAATTCGAATTCAGTAAGAAAGAAATTTTTTTAAGGTATTAATTTAAAAATAGTTTATAATAGGATTATTATTAATATATTTCAAAGAGAGAATTACTTTTTCCCAATCAATACACAGTTACTTTCTTTGATATCAATTTAAACTTAATTACTTATAATATTTTGTTATATAACTATTTACTTAGAAATATCAGATTAGTTAATGTCTTCAAATTTTCTGAATAATGCAAATTGCTTCTTTAATACTTGTATAAAGGCTGATTATCCCAATATTTTTTTAAAAATAAATTTAATGTACACAAATTATAAAATAAGTTATTTTTTTTAACTTATTTAAGACTTTTGTAAATGTATTTAGCATAATTTTGAGATTTTTATCTATGTTGATTTCTTTTTTATATTTTATTTTTAATGAATTTTTAAATACTTTATTTTTATAAATATTTTTGCTTACATTTTTTTATCTGTTTCACCTTTTTCGAAATACTTACGTCAATACTTAGGTGTTATTTAGTTCTTATATAGTTTGGTAGAGAGCATTGCTATCTTTTGCTTTACCAAATCATGTTTACAGCTGGTAATTCGTTTGCCATGTTTGCTATATAACTTCACATGTTGCTATGATCATGTAAATTTACATTATAAAGTGTATAGTTTGTGTAATTATAATATTTTTGGATCTTTTACTTTATATTTTGATACTTTTGGATTTATTTGACCTTGTTTAATCGTTTTCTTCGTAAATATTTATCTAATGAACTTGTTTCTGGTCTCTGTTCCAAAGTATCTTCAGTTTTAAAAATATTTAATTCATAGAGATAGTTTGGCCAACAATTTAAAAAACTACAACCTAACAGTCTGAAGCACGTTACAAAGGAAAATATATAGTGTGCTTCATTTTTTTTTTATTTTCTTTTGTCATTGGTTAGTTAGTTTTTCGATTCATCTTTTCTTTGTGATAACTTTGACAGTCAGGTTAGTTTTTTCGTTTAATTAATTTCCTTTCGGGACTTTTATCGAATATAATGCTTTTATTTTAAATGGTTCAATCTACATATTTATTTTTATTCATTTTTCTTTGTTTTTTATTATGTTATTACTTGTACTAATTAGTGCACAACTATTCACTCTTTGATACGTAAAGATTTCTTACATATTATATTAAATCCTAATTTTTTAGATTACTTCCTAACTTGTTTGTGAATCAAGTAATTGTGTTGAATTTTCTATGTATACATAAACATCAAATGATACATATGTAAACGTATTATACATAGTATGAAGCGTCTCTAAAAATGCTTCATCGTTTACTCCCGAAATTATTCAGCTGGGTGAACTGTTGTCTAGAAGTACCACAAAAATAACGAGTTGATTGTAAATTTATTTTAGTTTATTAAAGCTATTCAAAAATTTAGAAGCTTCTAGCAAAGCAGGAAGCGAGGGAAGAAAGTGGGTGGAAATAGGGACGATCAATGACTTGAGTGACCTTAAAATCTCGACAAAAACGGAGAAACCAAGAAATTCTGCTGACTCTGTAAAGTGAAGGTGAAAACTAGGATTAAAAAGCGCATGGAAGTTAATTGGTGAATTTAGTTAGGTGTAAAAGTAAAAGAAATTTAAAAAGGAAAGAAAGTTATTATGGAGGACATCATATATATATACACACACTAGCAGACCCGGTCAAGCATTGCTGTGGTTAAGTTATACTTTGAATTATATTGTCGTAAACGATTCAATACAGTCAAATTATTATTTAGGAATAAAGACGAAAACGTTGTAGCCGTTGTAGGGATTGAGATTTGAACCTTATGTCAAAATTTGGAGACGATTGATGAAAATTTTCGTGGAGTTAATATTAAGCTCAAATCAATATAAAATTTTGAATTTTATATTTTATTCATCTCATATACAAGTATAGTTTTTAATAAAATAGTAATTTACAAAGTTCTTATTTGATAACATATAACAATTTTTAAATGAGATAGATAGCGTAGATTATTTATTATTTTTAATAATTATATTCATTATTTTGAATTATAAAAATATTCATTTTTAAATTAATTCTAAGCTAATCGGTCCACAATATTCTTGGTTAACCTGTCTCTTGCTAACACAAATAGATTCGATGGATTTCCCACACGTGAACATGCAACATGTAATTGCCCATGGGAAAAACATGGATTTTCCAAGTCTATGCCACAAATTGACATTGCTTGGCCTTGAGACTTATTATGGTCATGGCGAAAGCTGACCGAATTGGAAACTGAAGCCTTTTCAAGGGTATCACAGATTCTGACGGTATCATTGGAATGCGTGGCAACAGGACCACTTCTCCTGTAAACTTTCCAGTCAAAATGGTTGCTGCAAGAATATTTTTGGTGATATTTGTGATGATCAAACATATATCATTGCATAATCGAAGTGAATTAGAATTACGTAGAAGAATAATAGGTGAACCAGTCTTCAACCGAAGATTATGTGGTGGCATTCCGGGCATATCCAGAAAATTTAAAAATTGAATTGAAACATTTACACTTTCGCTTTCCTCAACAACAGTGTCGATTGATTTAAAAGACACCAGATTACTTGGCAACAACTGTTGTACCTGGAAATTAAATTTGTCAACATCAACATTTTTGGCTGCCAAAATAGCCCGATTACTGAGCCAGTTATGATCCAAATGATTATTTTGTATGTCCGGGAAGATACGCTTAATTAATTCGTTTTTTTTTTTTTTTTTTTGCCTGAGCAACAGTGCATAAATTGTCTGGCAATTTTATGCATTGTATTTGGTTGCAGTTCTATTCTACCGTTTCCAATATCTAGCAATTGTTCGGAAAACATTTGTGCCGATGGATAATTTTGCAATTGTACGCGCATGTTTATGGTAAGTCGAAGAGTTTCGACACTTCGCCATAAGAACGATTGTTTTAAACATGCGCTAATCTCGTCGGCGTAAGTAGAGGGAGGAATGACTGGAGTACATTCCCTAGAAAACAAAATAGATATATGGTTCAGAAAATTTCAATCAAATATATTCATAACATTTTCAGTTATCATTGTCACCGCGCACACATTATGCGTAAAAAGTAGTTTTGAGAAAAACGCATTTAAAGTTTAAATCATTGTGCCATTACATTAAATTACTTATGTGGTTGGCTAAAATTCCCCAGATTTGTATGTTACACCCTCATTTACCTCATATTTGACAAATTTTCTTTTCTTTTTAGGTCTATTTTTCTTCAGGGCACTTTTCACACTACTTGATGAATGTCGTCTCGATTCAGTTATCTGCTCTTCATCAAGTTGAGCAAACCCTTTCAATGTATTTACTCCTATTTGCACATCAGCTGCATTTAAAGATATTCAAACAAACATTGAAACCCTTCATTAAATTGATGACGTCCAAGTAGTCTTCTAATCGTGGAGTTTGCAACTCTCTCAACGAAAACTTCTTTCGGTATTAATTTCCACAAAACGTCATTAAGACTTTCATTTACATTTTGTGTTTTCCCATGCAAACATTTATTCAGTAAATGCTTGTCGCTTAGTTTCATATCATGAGGTTTAATTATGTTCATTATGTTTTGGGGTAATCCTTTACCAGTATTCATTATATTACCAGTATTAGTTTAGTTTAGTTTTTTTATTAACGTCGCACTAGAAGCAACACGAGGGCTATTGGCGACGGACCTCGTAATTTTGAACCACGGTCAAGTGACGAGGACGACACCTGAGCTGGCACACCCCTCTCCTAACATCCACACCACGCCAACGGGAGGACTTTGAGCCCCGAACAGATTTAACGTGCATCAGCCCCGGCTACACGGCGGGTCTTTGGTGGACAAGGATCGAACCCGCGACAGAACGAAAACCGCCGGCCGTGAGTTCACGACCTTGACCACAAGGCTACCGCGGCCCCTACCAGTATTTCGAAGCATTGAACCCACACGCTTTTGAATGTGCCCTATACATTCAAACTTTGTGACACTATTTTCACCATAAATATTTCTAATCGAATCAAAACCAATTGAAAGACCATCCCCATGAAAATGCGCATATTTTAATTTTCTCAAGCGAGTTAATTTTTTAAAACACGCAATAAATACCGATTGGTTCCACGACACCGGATGATCCCACGTTTCGCACACTTATGAGTAATTCTACTTTCAGGACTTTTTTGACAAAATCTGCACATTTTTGACATAATTTCAATGTCCAGCACTTTGTCAGTATCTATGGGTATGGCGCTAACACATCCATTTATAAACAAATGTCCTCTTCGCTTCCATGTTTCATCGACTGACATGCCGCACTGAACAAGTTCATAAAAATTATTTTTTTTTGTGAATCTCAGTGGCAGCCTCATTCATAATTTCATGCGCCACGTTACTGGAAACATTCTCCAACTTTTTTTCAAGCCCTCTGTAAGATGTCTTAGATGGAATGCTCATATTCATAGCTTTTTTGCAGTAGAATGTCCATTTCCAATAATCTTCAAATCAAAAACAAACGTAAGGTTGATGCTGTGCATTTTGTTCACTTTTGGAGATGTACAAAAGGAGATGGGATACTCACAGTTTGGACATTTTAGTAACAAATTAGATGCTAAGCTAAATACTGATTCTCCGAAAAACCTTTATACCATTTTGAAAATACACAAGATAATTAAATCAGGAAATAAAACCATTTAAAATTTTAAAATTAATTGCTATGTTATGATCTTTATTCTCTAAATTATCAATTAGTTTTGAAAGTGACTGAAGTTTTGATTCACTTACTGTTGTTGTAACACATCTATCAGTGTTCTCATCCACATTCTTGACGTAACGGTTTCCCTTAAACTTATATTTTCGAACAGAACTTCGATTTTTCCTATTAGCCATAACTTTTAACAAAATATTAATGCTAACTAATAAAATCAAAAATATCTAACGGAAATTAATTTCTATCAAAATCAATCCCAACTTTTGAAATGAGTACTATTATAAATACAGTTTAAGCTTTCTAAACACAATATTGTTGTCAAACGTTTTGAAGACATTGGGTGTTGCCAATTGGCAGATCCTAAAAGCACAAATTAAACAAATAATTTGCAATAAAAAAATAAAGCGACTATTCATTAAGATAAAAACTACTCTATCTCTCAAGTTGGACCAAACTGCACACAATGTGCAAAATTTTATTAAAATCGGTTCATTAGTTTAAGAGTTCAACGCGGACAAACAACGTGACACGAAATTTTGATGGATAGATGGATCATAATTCAGCCTACATTTTGATGCTTAAAGTTACATATTATAACAAAATCAAAAATAATGTAAAATCATAATAAATTGCTAAAGTAATTTCATACATTGAAAATATATAAAAACTAAAATTGTACACAAAATATATTAAAAAAAAATTGGGAAATGTAAGAAATCGAAGAATACTTAATATTTTGTCGACAATTCTTTGTTTTATTACGGCTCTCAATCTGTTAGGCATTATTGACTCTTCAAGTTTCTTAAGAAACTTTGTACCAATTTTAGACCACTCAAGTTGAAATGCATTTTTGAAGTCCATTTTTGTCTTTATGGTGTGTTTTTTAATTTATTTTCCAATTATGCCCATACATTTTCTTCACAATTAAGGCAGGTGATTGTAGAAGTGTTTCTGGCCATATTTTACATTTAAACAACAAGGCATTTATACAAAAGCCATAAGAGCACAATATTTGATATATGATTTGGATCACTGTCTTTATAATAACTGAAAACTTTCTTTTAATCCCCAATTGCTCCGGATATTGGAGCTAAAAATCTTTCATAAAGGTTAAATACTTTGTGCGGTCCTCTATACCATCAATTATGTGAAATTTTCCTGGACCACTGGCAGACATGCAACCCTGAATCATGATACAGCCGCCGCCATGCTTTACAGTGGCTCTTAAATTTTCTGATTTTGTTTTCGTGATACATAACACTGACCAACTGAGCGAAACAAATTAAATTTGCTTTCATCAGCAAATAAATCCATTTTCCAAAATGGAAATTTTAATATTTATAAGCTTTTCCGGACTTTATTCTTTTCAATCTGTTGCATTTATTTATAAATGGCTTTTTATTTGTCACTCTTCCATTTAAAATGTTTCTACGGAAAATCACTCCTGTTGTTTCTGAATTAAACTTTTATGAAGTTAATGTGACACATAATTGTTTAGTCTAGGAACACTAAGTTTAAGATTTAAAATGCATTGTCTGTCAATCAGTTTCTAGCCAAAAAAAGTTTCCCAGTGTTAGACTATTAACCTTATTCGCCGTATTTTGCCCCATGCGACTTCTATCTGTTTCCTAAGGTTGAATCAGCATTTAAAGGAGCATGATTTGAGTCAACTGAAATTGTGAAAGAGAAATAGTTGCACGCACCCTGAAGATGCTGACTGAAGATGACTTCCAGCACTCTTTCGAACAAAGGAAGATTTGCATATAGCGTTGTAGGAATAGAGGTGTGTATATTGAATAGGATAATAAGTAAAAATGCATGAAATTAAAATAAAGTGTTTTACTGCGTCAGCCTCGTTATTTAATAACTACATCTTAACCTCGTTATTTATACATATATGCTATAAAATTCTGAAAATAGGAACATTGTTTTAGAAATCAGATAACAAAGGTAAGAACAATGAAGTCTAGATTTAATCTTACATTGATATTAATGATTGATGACTCAGCTTATGCTTGCCCTTGTCAACTGATTGTAGATAGATCATAATAATAAGAATAATCGTCAATAGATCACTTTGCCACTCTAATAGGACATTAGTACATAAAAGAAATCCACTTTGCGGTAGAGTTTAGCTTACTAGGAAAAAATATCAGTAAGAGATAAAGTGTCTCATAACTATACCTATACTTTCAGTAACAAAATACAATGTCTCACCCTAGCAGACAAGAGACAAACAAGACGATACAAGAAATGGTATCAAGTCAAATATTGGAGAAACAAAATGACTTAGCCTTTTTAAGTCGTACTAGAATATAATAATATTGCATTTACCTAGACATTGAAAGGAAAAAAGAAATGCCTTTTAATAATATGCCCCATATGGAAAATAAGAGTTCGAAAAATTAAAGTATTTTTATCACTTTTGAAGAAATAAAATAGGAAACTGGTACGAAAGAATGCTAGTTTGAAAACTGAATACGTATAACTATTGAAAATGGAATAGTATATTGGAAAAGTAATTTAGAAATATTTTTTTCAATTCTTTCTGTCTTTTTATAGATACACAATTCCGCAAAAACATATTTGCTATGGGAATAGTTTCTACTGAGATAAAATTTCAAAACCTTTGCAGGAGGATAATAGAATCTTATTAAGCCAATAATTTCAAACACTCCAAGAACTTTTATTCTGAAAGAAAATTTAAGAACTTAATTAATAAAGCAAAACTTTTCTAACAAACAAAATTCTGTTAGACCTATTCTAGTTTATGCTGTAAGTGTAATAATCTGTTTTTAATGCTATGTGTAATATTGTCTTCATGTAATTTCAAAATTATCTTTTAAGAATTATTAGTGGTGATCATAATTTGCTGGAAAGTAATGAGAAAAAAAAGCTTCATTTAATACTTTTTAAAATAAATTAATTCCGTTAAATAATTATTTAGAATTTTTCAACCAGAATATTCTTTGTTTCTTACCTCCAGAAAAAACTAGTGGAAAATACTAGAAGAATAGATTCAGCTTTCAACACCTCTAGGCACTACAATGTGAGGCTTTGTACTTAGCTTATGCTTAGAAATAATTTGTAATGGTGAACTTCATGAAATTCAGTATTTGAGGGTATAAGTACTAAAATTTCTAAATGTGATTCTTAAACTTGTATCTCGCTTTTAGATATTAAGACCACTCACCTTGTTTTGACCTTTCTAAAAGTTTTCATAATTTCTTCCTGTACTTCGCATTTTGAGCAGGTCAAAATGTGATCTTAATTTGTCCTCTGTCCTCAACAAAATGAAGTGATTTAGCGGAAAAAATTAGTTTTGACAGCCACAGTTAAAGTTAATTAATTTCCAACTGATGTTCATTAATATTTCTCGCAAAACCTCTAGGCATCCACTGTGGACGAGTGGTAATGGCCGTGAAATCACGACCGCCTTTGTTTCAATCGAGTCGTGAGTTCGAGACCTAATATCACTTAAAAATCCGTAGAATAACGGGATACGGACTGATATCCGTTCATACAATTAGAGCTCAATGTCCTTATACTGGTGTGGTATAGAGGGAGAGTGGGATGACAGATCTGGTGTCGTCTTCGTCATTTGACCATGGCTCAAAATAACAAGGTCCATCACCAATAGCCTTCGTGTTGCTTCCAAGTGCGACGTTAGCAAATAATCAAACTTCCAATACTTTGAAACTATTAGTTTTAGTTTAGTTTTTATTAACGTCGCACTAGAAGCAACACGAGGGCTATTGGCGAGGACCTCGTAATTTTGAACCACGGTCAAGTGATGAGGACACCTGAGCTGGCACCCCTCTCCTAACATCCACACCACGCCAAAGGGAGGACTTTGGGCCCCGAACAGATTTAACGAGCATCAGCCCCGGCTACACGGCGGGTCTTTGGCGGCCAAGGATCGAACCCGTGATTGAACGAAAACCACTGGTAGCGAGTCCACGACCTTGACCACTAGGCTACCGCGGCCCCTGAAACTATTAGCAATACATCTTTTTTGAGAATTATATTTGAATTCCTCACATGAAGCTTCATCAAAGAAAAAAAGGGTATCATGGTAGCCACTCACTATTGGTAATGTAGAATCTTCTATTAAGTTCAGTTATAATCCTGTATCTAATATAAAGTGATATAAGAAATCAAGAGAACTGCTACACTTTTTTGAAGCTGGCCTCAAATTCTCAAAAATGTGGGAAGTATTGATTATTGCGATCTCTATATCCATTTATTATATAAAATTCACAATACGAGTAAATCATCGAGATTATTGGCATAGTTTGGTATCATTCGAATATAGCTCTGAAATAATTCGAGGAATATAGACGACAAATCACGAGATTTTGAGACATATTTAGATGACAAAGACAATAATATAATAGGTTCTCAGCTATCAAACTTCACACAGCATCACGAAAATATTTTGAAATCCAATTCCATTTAATATGCTACAACTTCAATTATTCTTCCCGTCTCTCTGTTTGGCACCCAGATTTGAACCATCAAAGCGAATATCACCATCCATGAAACTCATGACTTTAACCACTTGGCGGGCCGCGGTAGCCTAGTGGTCAAGGTCGTGGACTAGCGGCCGGCGGTTTTCGTTCGGTCGTGGGTTCGATCCTTGGCCACCAAAGACCCGCCGTGTAGCCGGGGCTGATGCACGTTAAATCTGTTCGAGGCCCAAAGTCCTCCCTTTGGCGTGGTGTGGATGTTAGGAGAGGGGTGTGCCAGCTCAGGTGTCGTCCTCGTCACTTGACCGTGGTTCAAAATTACGAGGTCCGTCGCCAATAGCCCACGTGTTGCTTCTAGTGCGACGTTAATAAAAAACTAAACTAAACTAATTAACCACTTGGCTACAGAGGTTTCCCTTTATTGAAACTTATCTCGAAAATATCGAATCTGGATAAGATAACAAGGGAGACGATGTAGTAATTCAACAATTTTTCTCACTATACCTTAAGAAAACTTTAATGTTCATTTAGATTAAATGTGCTGGAATTCGAATTAATATTCACCTTATTTAGCTTTAGGAATTGATTCAAAAATCATGAATTTCAAATCTCATTATGCTAACGTAGCCCAATCAAAATTTCAATTTTACGAGGTTTGACACCAACACATTATTCTTCAAGTTATAGTTCCCTCTGAAAGCGGAGAAATTTTCTGGTGGACTCAATATTGCGGTGCAGGACATAACTAATCTTCCCAGACAAAGATTTCATAGGAAGCCGTAGCTTACTCATTGATTTCAGTTCCGAACGCTCTTGAGAAAGCACTTCATCCGGTTCACATTAACAACGTTTGAGTGACGTCATCTACCTTAATTTTGCGGCCACCAGATAATGGCTCCGCTTTCCTAGGAAACCATACCTTTACTTTCGTACGAATGAAATAAAAAAAAAAAGTAACCAAAAAAAGAGTGATCCTTTGAAATAATATTGCAAGTAACTCCAGTGGCCATAGTAGCCAAATGTTCATGTCCGCGAACTCTTGGCCGGCTTTGTTACCTTCGTGTCGTGAGTTCGAGTCCTGATGTTACTAAAGACCCACCGTGTAAAGGAGCTGAAACATGTTAAATCTTTTGAAGCTCTATGTCCTCCCGTTGGGGTGTTGTGGAAGCTTGGAGAGGGATGTGAAATTTTAGGAGTCGTCCTTATCACTTAATCAAGGTACAAAATTGCAGGATACAGTAGCCCTCGTGTTGCTTCAAAGTGCGATGTTAATTAGCATTTAACTAAATCTTCTCTTTCAAATCATTTCAGCATTAGAGCACGTAATAGATAGACTTATAATAATGTTAAAAATTGCTTATTTTTTTAATCTTGATTTATAGGGATTGTTTTATTTACATTGCACTTAGAAACAACACGAAAGCTATTTTTGAAGGGGTCTTGTAATTTTGACCTAACAAAATTACGAGGAAGTAAATTTAACAAAAGTATATTGACCTCATAATTTTTTTGACGAAGAGGACATCTGAGTGGGACACTTCCCTCTCCAATTTTCCACACACCTTCAACTAGAGGACTCGAGACCTCGACAGATTGAATGTGCATCAGTCCCGCTACACGGTGAGACTTTAGTGTTACCTGGGCACGGTTGCGTGCCCAGGTAACTCGGTTTACCAAGTAACCAGGTTTACTCGTCCGAAACAACGCCGGCCGCGAGTTCGCGATCATAACGACTAAATTACCTTTGTAACTTTTCTACTTTGTTTCACTTGAAAGCTTCAAGAACCTGAATCAATATTACAATCCTGAATGAACAATACATTTTGCTCGCAGGAAAAACATCTGTCATGTTGAAAATGCAATTTGTGACCTTGCTTGCCACGTACTGCAAGTGGATAAAAGAAACTCTGAAAGCACTAAACTAAACAATTACTGGTAATTATATTCTCAAATCTTTATTTTGACTGCAAAAGCTTAGGACTTGAATTTCAATTAGTGCTTCTAATCTGCTTAGAGCTCATTGAATTTTTTACTCCTCTTAGTTTTTCAAGCACGAATCTAAGAACAACTAAGCTTCAGATTATTCTTTTAGTAATGGAAATCTTAAGAGTCTAAGAACTAACTTTTCTAGTTTCAAAATTGCCATTCTTGAAGGCGCTTCGTTAAGTACGTTAAGAGAAGATTAATGAGATGAATTTGAACATATTGAACTTGGTAAAACGCAGCTGAATTAATGAGTTGTTTTACTCTGTTTTTTTCATTTAAACATTTTAATTCACTTGACAAAAATTTGAAATTTCAAAGTAAATATTACTTATATATATAATCTTAAGAACTAAAATTTAAATATTTTGATTATGTCTCAGAATTAATAAAAATGTGCTTCTAACAATTAAATATCTGGTTAAAAATGAGGTCTTAAATAATTGTATTCAAGATAATTTTTAATCTTATTTTGAATTATATCTTAGATTCCCTATTAAATAAAGTTACGGAAATTAGATTCGTTGATTGATTGAAAACACTTAATTTCCATGGGTTTTATTTCAAATCAATAAGACCTTTAATTTATAACAATCAAACATGTTCGTTATTTTTGAAAATTGAGTCCAATATTGGCATAAGCAGGCATGAACGATGATATAAATACGCTTTTTTTTTTGTTCGTAAGGTACCTAAGGTCAATATGAGCCCTTCCGGCAATACCCACTTTGCAATTACAGTGTTAACTTCAAATTTAATAAAATGGTAATTTTGACATCTTCTTTGAGGCCGTGAGCCGTCTATCATGGTCACGAACTCATAGCTGGCGTTATTTTTTATCTTGTTCTGTTGCCACTAAAGGCCTATCGTATAGCGGGACGTTACATTTGTCGACGATTCAAATCCTCCTGTTGGATTGGTGTGGGAAGTGCCAACTAAGGGTCGACTTCTTCACCTGACATAAGCTCAAAATTAAGAGATCCGTCTCCAATAACCCTCGTATTTCTTCTAAGTGTGATGATAATGAACAATAAACATTTCTTGAGGACAAGATTATCATTGTTTAAATGGCTTCCAGGAAGATCGTTTAACTTAGATGTGGTATATTTTTTTCATGTGGTTAACAAATTGGAGTAGCCTTTGTTGCTCTATATCCCATAACACCAATCAATTAGAGTAAATGTTGATTCTGTTGTTTATAATAATTTCCAATATTATCTAGTGAAATTTCTCAAATCGCCAGTGGTTCATACATTAATCACAATGTTTTCATAAACGTATAACTAGGTAATAAAAGTATTGATTGTTACATAACCTGCAGTCGAAATTTTCACATTTTTGTTTCATATTTTTACTATATTTAATATATACTCTGCTTAATCTGCCCTTTCTCATTATATTTTTTCTTAGTCTGGTTAACGTGTCACCAAACCGGCAGAGGTCATGGGGGAACTTGAATCAAGAGAATATGAACTGTGTTTCTTTTTCTTATCTACACTCAACACATTTCAAATAAAAATAAAGTTCATTTCATGAAAATAATAAAGTTATGTCTTTTTTAATTACTTCTTTTGCTTAAAGGAAATAAAACATGGTGGAAGTGTATTTATCGAGAATAAATATCATGGTGGAAGTGTATTTATTGCCTTAATACCTTTATTGGCCATACTACCTATAAAAAGATGGGTTTTACAAAACATGAATTTTTTTAAGTGAAAACAAAGAGTTAAAACTAAGCTCTTTTAATAACTTAAAGAGAAAACATATTTAGCCATATATTTTTCATTCTTTCCTCTTCATTACATCGTTCACAATTTCAGTTTGAAATAAGAGTTGCCTGATTATCCTCTTGTACCTTATGTCTCGTAATTAATAATAATGTGCATTGATACATTTAAAAATCTAGATAAAAGTGGTTTGGAGATTAAAAAATGATAACAATTCTATTAAAATTAAGAATAATAAAATCTCATTTTCAATCATTTCTTGGATCCCTGATACATGAAATTAAGGAAATTATATAAAGGAATGGATTAAAAAATACTTAATTTGTATGGGTTTTAGTTTGATAAAACTCTTAAGAACTTCAAATGAAATGTTTCATTGATATAAAATGTGTTTTTGAACATTAATTTCATTATACTGCTGCAGAAGCTGGTAGGAATGGGGGCACAACTACACTTCCTACGTATATTATGCATCCGATTCAAAGAAAGTCGAGCTAAAGTGATCATAAATTCCCGACATTACCAGATAAAGTTTAAGACATTTTACAAAGTACAAGAATTGCAAATTCAATTTTGATCAGTAAGATAAGCGTCAGCTTCTGTCATTCTGAACCCTGCTTGAATGACTGGAATAAATCTTGAAATAAACTGCTGTTTGTAGAAAATGCAACACCATGAAGGAATCATCAGAATCAAATGAAATTCGCAGCAAATGTCAATTATAGGATATTATGCAAATTAATAAAGTTTCAGAGCCATCGCGCGTGCGCGGCGCGCGCAGCGCCCTCTGAATTGATGCTGAAAGCGTATAAATAAAGTGCTGTAGCGGGACGTTGAAAAAAGTCTATGATTATTTGTTAGTGGCAAACGTTTAGTGAGACCTGAGTATGCCTCCACGACGGAAGAATAAGAAATTCAAGCAACTTACGGAGTTTGAACGAGGGAGGATAATCGGCCTTCGAGAAGGAGGATTTTCCTATCGCGCAGCGGAACAGTTCCACAGTGATGCGAGTTTGGAAGCAGTGGACCGACGAGCACCGAACAACTCGAAAAACAGGCACTGGACGACAGAAGGTGACGTCAGAGCGCGATGATCGACACCTGCTCCGCATGGCGGTGAATGATCGCACAGCTTCCTCCAGGCAGCTGGCAGCACGTTGGTCTACTGCTACAGGTGTACAATTGTCGGCTTCGTCAATTCGTCGTCGTCTGCTGCGCCGTGGATTGCGTGCAAGGGTGCCTTTATACAGGATTCCCCTCACGGCGAATCATCGACGGCTGCGTCGGCAGTGGGCTCTAGAGCACAGAGACAGGCGAGCTGATTGGCACCAAGTTGTCTTTTCAGATGAATCACGCTTCAATTTGTGGACCCATGATGGCCGTGTTCGTGTTAGACGTTATGCCGGTCAACGCTGCCTTCCTGAGTGTATTATTGAACGACATAGTGGTCGAACACCCGGAGTTATGGTCTGGGGTGCGATTTCGTATCATGGCCGATCCAATTTGATACGAATTGAGGGTAATCTCAATAGCAACAGGTACGTCCGTGAAGTGCTACAGCCCGAAGTCGTTCCTTTCCTTCAAGGCATCCCTGGAGCTATCTTTCAGCAGGATAATGCACGCCCACATGTTGCGCGGACTGTTCCAGACTTCTGTTCAGCACAACGCATGCAACTTCTTCCTTGGCCTGCTTATTCACCGGATATGTCGCCTATTGAGCACGTGTGGGATATGGTTGGTCGGCGTCTCGCTCGTGATCCGCGTCCTGCAGTTTCCAAAGACGAACTTTGGTTGCGCATACAAGCGATATGGAATTCTCTTCCTCAAGCAGATATTCAACATCTGTTTGACTCCATGCCACGTCGTATAGCAGCACTTATTGCAGCACATGGTGGCTGCACCAAATACTGATTTCGGACGCTTAATTTGTTTCTTTTGTTTTGAAAATTTCATCATTTATTTGTATCAGTACAAGTCGTTTCTGCATTAAATTTCATTTGATTCTGATGATTCTTTCATGGTGTTGCATTTTCTACAAACAGCAGTATAGTAACCTCGCCTGTCCTAATTTCCTCAATGCGAGATAATTAAAGTCAGTTGAATATCTTATATAGACAAAATCCCCTTTATTAAACATAATAGCTTTAGCTGGAAACCAACTTAGAGAACGTAGACTGACTAGTTTTCAAAATTGTAAGAAATTATACGAAATGACAACTCAGATTATTATAAGATGGAGAATCCTGATGCCGTATACATGATCAGACCACCACTCAAAATTACAAGATCTTGCCCCTCTTTACAAGTATGACAACAGATGTGAAACATTTAACTTCAATTGGACGAGAAATGAAAATGAGTCCAGCGAACTGTGTGTTGAATGTGAAAAAATCATTAAGAATAGTAGCTTAGATCATGTAAATTAAAAAAGGCATATTGACTCTCATTACTTACATCTTCTAAAAAAAACATTGAATTTTTGAAAGTAAATGGGACTCTTGGAACTTTTTTTTGTATTGATTATCGAATTGCTAAAGAAGGTGAGGCATATTTAATTGGTGAAAAGTTTAAAAAAAAATTCGCATTTTTAAAGATGTATTACTTCGCGAATTTGGTAATAAATATCTTAAAGGAATTGATAACTTACCACTCAGTGATACCAAAGTGGTGTGACAAATTGAGAGAATGATACATTTTTATGCAGAAGAAGTATTTCGTTTGAAACGTTCTGCCCATCAGTTTTCTATGTAGTTCAATGAATCGATGAATGTTGCTGGTTTGGTCATTTTGATAGTCTTGGTTTGTTAAGTTTCGAGTTTTATAGTCTAAAAAGTGATGCTGTTATACAAATCTCTTCCACAAAAAACTACCAAAAAATATTTGAGCTTAATAAAAATTACGAGAACGAAAGCGAACTACTTTGAGAACTTCGCATATTTGAGCAGACAGAGCAAATTCTTTATTGGGCTCCAACAAGAGAATAATATTAACCATAATTTTTTTTTCACTTTCACCACTCATTAAGCGTATTCTTTTCTGTCCATCGTTACGTACTTCTATTATACTGAATGCATTCAAAAACGTTTTAAACGAAACTGTGAAAATGATATATTTTAAAAAATCTAGAGAAATGAATTCGAAATTATTTGCTTTATTATGCGAAGGACCATAAAGCTCCTCTTTTATATATCGAATTCAGATGGTATCTAAAGGAAGTATCTTGAACCGATTGGGGGGTCAAAAAATGAAGTTAGATTTTTTTTTAAAACGAACTAAGTCTAAGCTAAATATTAATGAGATGAAATATGGTTTGTACCATTTTGTAGACATGTTTGCCATTCTAAATAAAGTAAACATATCCTTCCAGGAATTGACTGGATATATTATAAAAGCAGTAGAAAACAATTAGCACAGTAGTTTTAAAATGTAACGTATGGTCACCATATCAAAGTGAATGACATGCAATGATAAGAAAAACCAAACATTTTCCTAATTGAAAAGGATTTGAATTTAGGTAATACAGTATTTAAAATTATATAATGGAACACCATTTTTAATAAAAAAAAATATTGAGTATGACTAGATTTTAAAAATTCCTTTCGAGTTCTAACAGAATTCGGGAGGCCAGCCTATAACGAAAGAAAACAACTCACTGATACATTTACAGATTCGACGTCAAAATCCAAGAGCAGCTCCTGAGTTTTTGG
The DNA here is from genome assembly GCA_019974015.1 of Nephila pilipes. Lineage (NCBI taxonomy): Eukaryota > Metazoa > Arthropoda > Arachnida > Araneae > Nephilidae > Nephila > Nephila pilipes. Next base: position 39,163 of record BMAW01119273.1, read on the forward strand.
TCGTAAATTCATTCAGAATACCCAGAATTTTCTCAGACGCCTATAAACATTTTTATGTTATTCAGAACAACGTACTTAAGTGAGAAATCTTTCTCAGCGTACGTCGCAGTAAAAAAAATATGTGAACAAATTAAATGCAGAATAGAAAATGCGACAGCAGATAACACCAATATAACTAAACTTCGATAGTTTGTATAAAAACATTCAAGCACATCCCAATCACTAAATATAATGCAAGGGATGGTTACATCTGGAGTACGAGTTAATGCTGCTAATTAATAAATTACGTTAATTTTATGTTAAAATATTCTAATGAAAATGCAAAACATTTCTGCAATTGCCTTTACACAATGAACAAATAACATATTGAAGTACTTCAAATATTATTTAGTGACATATTTTTCTAAGAATTGTATAGGGTTCCCGGAAAATATCGTAGGTTTCCGTGAGTCAACAAAGCTTGAAGACTACTGGTCCAGTGCAATGCTGTTTAAGTAAGTTTTAAATCGATTGCAAATTGATGACTTATTTACAAAACTATTTTTAAAATCGTAAGCTAAATGTGTAGATTTAAAAGAAGTATAGGGTGTAGATTAGAGACTTTTCAAATAGGTCATAAAACCATTTTAAGATTTGCCAAACTCAATAATATTGTAATAGAGATTAGCAAAAAGTTTTTTGCAAGAATAACGAAATCATCATCAATTACCAAGTATACCATTTCCCACTCTGTATAAATTGTGAAACGAAGGAAAAGAAGTGTAATATATGTTACCTTCGAAATTATATAATCAATGTAATATACTCGGCAACCTTTAAAAGAGATAGTATTATTATTGATGGCATGGTATTGAAGAAACAGTATTGTGTGTGTGGTAGTATTATTTGTTGGTATTATTATTTATTTTTTTTTTACACGTGTGTGAAGTGGTATTGTGTGTGTGCGTAGTATTACACCAGGCAGTATTGTTCAGTATTGACAGTATTATTATTGATATTGATATTATTATTTATTATTGTGTGGTATGATGATAGTATTATTGATATTGGTATTGATGATGATGATGTGTTTAAGTATTTAAAAGAAACCAACCCCGCAGACTTATGTGTGTGTGTGTGTGTGTGTGTGTGTTAAAGCCAACACGGAACTTGTTTTTCTCTTCCTTCAGAAAATGTTAAACAAAAGTTTTGTATGGAATGGAAAGAATAATTCAGAAATTTGAAAAAAAAACGTAAAAGTGATTCGCTGCAATACATTGAAAACACTTGACTTGTAAACATGCTGAGAAGGAAGTCAAGTTAAAACATATCAGCTTTAATGTTTTGAGATAAACAAAGAATTTTATAATACTTTTCAGAAATAATATTCTGATTGCCTTGCTTTCAGTCACTCTACTTGTATTTGTTATTAGGGTTTAAATTAAGGTAATATATCAATGTGCATACATGGGAAAATTAACTTTTTATGTGAGTATTTTAATATAAAAAATTTTGTGTATTTTTTATGATATACTTCTTCCGTATCGAAATTATTGTTCTGTTCTATTTACATAAACTATCTGTATCTTTTTTATTGATTATTTTTTTAATTAATGTCGAATTTTGAAGCAACACAAGCTTTACTGGAGACAGAATTCGCGATTTTGAGTCTCGGTCACGAGACAAGGACGACAAATGAGGTTACACACCTGTCTCCGAAAGATTATTAGTGTGGAAACTATTGTTCGTTTTAAAAAACATTTTTTTTCCCTGCTCTGTCACAATTTTCAAAGCAAAAGTAAAGTTTATTAACTATGATATACACCTATACGAGTATAGAAACTATTTAATTTTTATTTTATATCTATTACATATTATACCCAATTTTTAAAATTATTTATAGCTTCATTGGCCACATTAATGGACTCTCCGTTATTACTAATGAGTTCTAGGAGTGTTTTTTGAATTTAAAATACTACCATTTTCATATTTAGCGGTTCATAAATATTTCTTCCGTCAACCAACTTAGGTTCTATAACCTGCTGTAAACACAAAAAAAAACGTATTAAAGTTTTAATATTTGACGCGTTGAATAAAATATAAACATTGAATCATGAGTTGATTTTTATTAGTAGAGTATTGTAATACTTGTATGGCATTAAAGAATCAACATCGTTTGTGTTCATATCCTAGAAACAGCTTTGGAAGACACACTATGCTTTCTTACCTATAGCCACTATACTAACATGTTAAAGTCATTCATTTTAAAGTTTTCCAGTGGCTCCTGTATAGTTGCTTTTCTCTCTTGCGTTTCCTCTCCATAGTTCTAAAAATAAAAAAACCGAGGAATCGTATGCAAATGATTAAAGAAACTTCAATTTAACTATTAATGTAACAAACTATTAATTTATTTCAACAACTGCCAGCAGCTAACTGTGCGGCGAACAAATACACTCATACTAACGGCATCTCCTACCAAACCCATTTCGTTTCAGACAAACAAGGTAGTTGCCATCGCACAAAAGCTAAATACTCGGTGAATGACCTGGCAGTAGCATAATTATATTACACAGAATATATATAATAAAGATGAGACATAAAATCGAAAATACATAAGGGAAACATACAGAACAACAGTTAATAAAAATACAACAGATTTAACTATAAGATATATGTATATAGATGTTGTTGGTAAGCGATATGAAACAATGTTATTATTTTATGCAAAATACAAATCAGTGAAATAAAAGGTATTGAATATAAACATAAGTGAATTGTAGGTAATAAGAATAATACAAACTGGTCCAATTACCGAGAAGTAGTATCAAAATTTTATTTTATTGGAGTAGAAACTATCTTATTCGAAACCAATCTTCCGGCTTATAACCTTAACCTGAATCAAATTTATAATTCAAACAATCATTTCCAATCGAAGCGGGTGTTAATTAAACATAAGTTCATTATTGATGAAAGGCATGAACGGCTACATAAAAACACACATTAACATCCCGCTGCATATTTTAACAAAAATAGTCAACGAAGCTTAAATATATTTACTGCATTCTAATGTAAAAGGTAACTTAACCTCATTCATAAAAGAGAAAAATATAATTTTCAAATGTGTCCTTAAATATCAAATGTTCCTAA
>BMAW01119287.1:0-17635 GCA_019974015.1 Nephila pilipes
CAGTACCGTTCAGTTACGTATTGCTGTGGGCTGGAGGTTGTCCACCAGTAAAGGCTAGCAGCACTAGTGAGTTGGACAGACCAGCTAAAATATCCTGTGGTGGGAATTCAGCTGCTCTCTAGCCATCTTGTTGAGTCGACCACAGATGGTGTGTTGATGGTTGAGATATAAATGCGCGGTAGCGTCGGCCACTACATTCTGGATCCTTCAGCGAATGTCATTCGTGAACTGCCCAATTAGATCTAAGTGTCCGGGCTGTGTCGCGAAGGTGCATTTGTCTTCCCTTCTGTTTAAATGCATACGCACAAATTGTGATCTGTAAACAAGGTGAAACTCCGCCCTTCCACCATATGACGGGAAGTATTTGCTTGTGGCCATGTAAGCTGCCAGTAGCTCTCTGTCCTTATGCACTATAACTCCTTTGCGCTGGAGAGTCTTCGAGAGGCGAGGTTGCCACCCTTTGAAATCTGCTGGTGGGTGCAGCACCTGCTGTTGTGTCGATGCGTTGCCTGTGTAGGCAAGTGCATCCGCTGAGGTGGTATAAGACTGTGGCCTCTGCAAGATCTTTTTACTTTTCAAATGCAGCAGCAGAATCTTTAGTTTACCGATAGGTGTCGGTCATTCTTTTTACTCCCTTTAAATAGCTGTTTAACACTGCTTGTGTTTAGCAGCATGCGGTATGAAACGCCTATAAAGTGCAGGTGCCAGGGAAACGACAGGCTCCTTCACGGTCTGGTTGGGAAAGTTCATAATTGCAGCGACCTTCTCTGTGGAGAAATGCCTTCTGCAGTCACTATATGCAATTGCTGAAGTTTCGCCGAGCACTTTTGGAGGCGTCAGCACCACGCCGTAGTCTCAACCCGTTGGAACACTTGTTTGAGATGGCTTGTGTTAGTCTTCCTCAGATGCGGCTAGCACATCATCAAATATGGCACACAAAAATCCATCCCTCTCAAAATACTGATGGATGAGCGTTGGAAAGTGGCAGCAGCGTTGGACAAAGACCAAAATGTAAAATACTCAAAACAGTCAAAGTCACAGCAGTTTTTGGAATGTCCTCTTCCTGCCTGGAATCTGGTGGTATGGCAAAATCCAGGTAAGAAAATTCTTTTTATCCCCAAGACCTTGCAAAACAATCTTGAATGTAGGGTACCGGATACCGATCAGGGTATTACCTCGTTGAGTTCTGTAATCTCCACAAGGACGCCAATCTTCATTACTTTTAGGAACCAAGTGAAGTGGAGATGCCAACAGCTGCTTGAGGTCTACAAATTCAGTTGTCCACCAGATACTGAAATTCATGCTTTGCTGCCCTTTAGCTTCTCCGGATGCTAATCGTCGTGGCTTGGAAAACTGGAGGTCCTCATTATTGGACTACCACCTTCCTGGAGGTTAGAGCAGCTTCGACAAGAGAAACTCAGCAGAAACAAACTGATGAAATTTGGTATTGCCATTGACTATGATTGCAGGTATTCCCTTACTTTGCACTGTACCCTGCGCCTGCAACTTGAGGTCAACAGGTCACCAGGCGACCATGACGAATGTCAACAAGCAGCCATAGTGGCATTAGGAAATCTGCTATTATTGGTTGCAGAGGCTGCTCTAAATAATGAATAGCCATTTAAACACCTACTGAGAGTCAAGATCAGGGTCACTAGTTGCTGACCGTAGGTCAGACGGTCCCATTTGCAGCTGGAGAGGCTGGGTGGAAGATGCTGTGATGCCGTGGTGGAGAATTACCTGAACATCAGCCCCAGTGATCAGATATTTTGACCGCGAAGTCCCTATGCAGAGATATAACCGGTTGATCACCATTGCGCCGTCACTCGTTGGGTCAGTGACAGCTGCTCTAATTTTCCGTCTGGAAGGTGGTTTCGGCACTTGGTAGCACGTTCCTTGAAACGTCTGTGGTACCAACAATGTGTATGTGCTCGGATTCCTGCTGTGAACGGCGACGAGCGTCCTTCACAGTCAGGAGGTGATCCGTTCATGGGGTCTCAAGCGAGACAGGCGTGACGAAATCTCCAGCTACTGCATGGTTCACAGAGATCTTGGTTCTCGGCGTTGATCCGCGTGAATCAGTAGGGCCTGCAACTGCCATGATTCCATCAGCCATTGCAGCCAGTTTGTCAGTGGGTCGTCGAAATAGCTAAAATCTGCTACGAACATGGGTTTGGCAAACCTTTGTATAAACAGAGACTTCAGCAGTTCTCAAAATTCTGCTATCCGCCTTGCTCCTCATCTCCTAACAAAAGGCATGAAGGCTTGCGATCGAGCTGCATTCAGAAATCAGGCCACGTAAGCGTTGTTCTATTTCGGATTCAGCATATTGTGAGCAAGTCTATCACGGAGAGCAGCGTATGCTCTGCTTTGGAGGATTTAAAATTATATCTGTATTCTAATTCTTCTGGCTGTAACGCGGAAACCACGTGGTGGAATTTAGTGATCTCCACTGTGATTCAGTACAAACTGGCTCTCCATTTGTCTGAACCAAATCTCAGGAGAAGTTCGCTTACCAAAAGGCGGTACTTTTATGGAACGTGCAGTGGCGGTAGCAACTCTCTTCTTCGACATCTTGAACAGAAATAGTACACAAATATTAATCGCAAGATGTACAACTAACAAAAACTTGCTCACCTTCTTCTTTTTCCGTGTCGAAACGGTCTGGGGCTCAATTACAAATTCGCAGTTCAAAGTCCTGGGTCACCACTTTGGTAATTACATATGGTGAGTATTACCAAATTAGATGTAACGAAAATGTTACACCAATAACAAGATCTTTCGATATCTTGCAGGATAACATCAGCTCTTAGGTCGCTTGAAATTTAGATTTTAACTTTAGTCTGGTCTTGAAGTCTTAAGCTATCGGCGTTGTTTACCTTCGCACCACTCGGAACTGACTGAAGACAGAATGGCGATTCCGCTTGCTTCACTTCGCGTCTCCTCGTTTCTCTATCTTCGTTCGGGGCTCTATTGGTAGCACACCACAACCACCACACCTGCAACGACCAGATATGACGAAGAGCGTAGATAACGATTAAGAATAGATCCCTTGTTTGTGCATACACTTAGTTCACATGTTTCCAGAGGGCGCCTGCCTGAGAACAGGCTTTCGACTGCTGCTTGAGTTCTAGAGAAGGTTGTAGCCCTGAGGAGACAGATTGCTCTCAGAAGATTTATGCAGCTATTTATTCACCAAATACAACGGAATTAGTTACAGATTTAGGGTGACAGGAAGCTCAGTTTGAACGCAGAAATCTGTCATTTCTGCCTTCAACAAACTCACTTTGAGAAGCAAATTTCAACTACCAGTTCAGCAGATTATGTCGAATCTACTTGGAACAGTGAGTTTAGGATGTCCTTTGGAGTCTTTTGCAGGACTTTACTGACGCTGTAATCCTTAGAAATTTCTTAAATAGAGCATGAATCTTTTGTAAATATTCAGACAGCAAGTTTAGATTCGGAAGGGTGGTCAGTTTCCATGATGAAATTTAAAGTCAATTTTGTGTTGATCGTCTCTGCAATTAAGCTTCAAGGTAAATTCAGTCTTCTCTTCTCCTGGACTATCATCAAATTATTATATTACCTTCTCTTCTTCTTACCTTGTCTTGAAGATTAAGCTATGTATTGAATCAGCCTATAAAAAGAAATTGATTCTCTCTTTCATCTCACTAAAATTATCGAATCAAATGTTAAAAATTGACTATGAACCATCAAAAACAAAATTTCCCACTGACATAGTGCTTCATTGTTTCATTGATTACTCACTTTCAAATTAAATTTTAAACATTGATATCTAATAAAGCATAATGAACTTGTGCATGTTTTCTTACATTGTTTTTAGTCATTTTAATTTCAATAAAGAGACTGTAATAACCTGCCTTTAAAGTATCGAATTCTAAAGCCAATTAAATGTGATTTCAGAAGCAAACTACGGTGCACCTAATACTGGGAAAAGTTGATGTTATTCGAAATTTAAAGCAAAATATTAGGCTGTGTCTTATAATTGTGCATAATACACCTATAAATTCCTTGTGAAGAGGTTTAAAACGTTTCGTTATTATGCCAGTTTAAATATAAGATAAGATATGTCAAAGATTTTTAACATTTCTCAGAGAAATTTAGTGCCGATATTCTGGTTGATTCGACAATCTTCTATAATTCGCTCGTTATAATGAATTTTAAAGACATCAGTCAGTAAGACTTAAAATAAATAACAGACCTGGAAAAAGGAATTCAGGAAGAATTCAGGAAATTGTCAGTGAATAAATGCTATTTGAAAGTATTCAAGACATTTATAAAATTGACGTATTCACAGAATTTCAAAATAGACAAATATTTTCAACAGTTACAAAACAATTGCTTAAAGCAATTATTAAAATTATTGAAGTTCAACAAGAAATTTTAATCGTTGTGCAAGAATAAAAGAATATTTAGTAGAATATATTTGCCTTTTTAATATCCGTACAAAGGCAATTCAGAAACAATGAAACAAACAAATTATATAGCTTTATATACTAAAATTGGAATTGTTGTGCATGATGGGATCTCTCAGAGGGTGAAATTATAATATTAAATGTTTAAAATTATTTTCCAGATAATTTTAATGAGGAAGCTTTCTGCAGAGACCTACCATTCAATCTTGATGTCTACTCTACAATGAGAATGAAATATGGTAGTTCTGTCATTGTGAATTGAAATCAATTTGCTATCACTGAGTAGAAGAATTACCAGAAGTTACCAATATGGAGTTAAAGTGTTGATCTGTACAACCAGCTCCGCAGATCACAACCACATAAGAAGATGGGACATTACACATTCAACACAGATAATGTTACATGCTGGTATTATATCCTTTTAGAGGCTTATATATAGCTGATACCCGCCCTTCGCTGGGCAGACGATAATAATACTGGAACCTATACATAAGGAAAATATCAAGAAAGTAGACATTGAAACGACCTTTGTGTTCTCCTAGATGGTTTTATCGGCGTGAGTATAACCTTGAACTTGGTCTTTGAACTGAATCAACAATGACTTTGAAATCGTGAATATACCTGTTATGTTCATGTAGTAGCTCCCTTTATGAATGGCTAATTCTGGCTTAACACCTGAAAATACCACAATGAATGTTTCTTTCACATTCCTCATCACAGAAGAAAGTAAAACCTTGAAGAAAGAAGGTTGTTGAGGAGAGGCTCAGCCAATAGGCTACCTGTGGTATACCTGGCCCTGAACTTTAAATGTTGGCATAAAATTTCCTTCCCTGATTCTTTTGCTCGAATGACGTCATCTGAAAACATACATTACTTGCAGTGTAGAAGAAAATGTTCTGAAAGCTGATCCTTATGGCTAAGAGACTATTCAAAGGTTCAGGGAAGGATCTAATAACAGGACTTGACCACCGCCAGCACGTTCCTGGGTTCTTCTATCCTTTTAAACACAGCACCTCGAACAGACAAACGTTTTCCGATACTGACAATTTTATCGACAATAGTCAATATATTTCATATTTAAAATGAATAGATTTTGGAAGTCCATGGCGCTAAATTAACTTTTGATCTTTTATCATTGTATTTAATTACAGCTGCCTGATTCACGGTAAAATTATTAGAAAGTTATTTCTTACATCTATGTGCTAAGGATGAAACTTTTAGTATATTTTGAAAACGAAAACTTCTCTATGTTCTTCAGGATGACTTTAGTATTTTGTAGCAGCTGGTCTTACTTGTTTATATCTAATCAGATTGTGAATCTTTCTTCATTTCTTTTACCTTTATTTAGTTGAAGAGATATTACATCATTAATAATTCCCTTGAACTGAAAATCAATGTTAGATATTGATTGAGTCATTGAAACTAACACAGACTTACAATTTTCTTGGGGCTGAAACATTAAAGATGATACATTTTGTCTTCATTTTGTTTCACATTATCATAACCAGGATTAACTTTACTTCCATTTGTTAATCCAACTATTTAAATAAAACATTAAAATGACAACTATTACAGTTTCCCGTAAAACGTATTTTCCCCCTAGATTGTTTCCCCAACCATTTATAAAAGCAGCCATATGATAAACTTCGAACTGATGGAAGTAAGCTCTGCCATAATTTAACAGATCCATACGTGTTTGGTTTACACATTTCGGTAAGAATTTAAATCGTTAGTATTATAGGGGCGCCAGATAGTGAGTGTAACGGCCTGTGATCCCAGTTGTCAAACGTGAGAAACAATAATATTTCTCATTTTATACGCCATCGATATGTCACCAGGCACAGCAAGACAGAGACGAAAATAAACTCCGTCGCCAAGAATTTTAAAACTTTGAAAGTGGGTATTCCATCGATCAAATATTCAACATCCATTGTAAGAACTATAACTGAAAATATGAAAATCAATTTTATTAACCTACAATGAAATACTTTTCAAGTTAAAATATAACCAGAAATTAACTTTTAAATCAAAATTATTTTAAAATTCAACCATACTAACAAAAATGAAGTATAATAAAAATTTTAGCAAAAGTCACCATATTACGTGATCCTTTTGCAAAGGATAACTCCACGAGCAGCATATCTGGACTGCAATTGAATAGAATAGCTCTTAAAATCCCATAGCATTAAAATAATTCTAACATTCTAGAAAACAATAAAATATCAGCCATTTTAAAAATGAAAATGTTTATTTCCTAGAAAACAAAACTAAAAATTACCAAAATACAGAAACAAAGGCATAATATTTACATTGAGTTCAATTAATGCATAGAATAAATATTTTGATAGCTACTATTTTATTAATGACACAGATAACAATGCCGTTATTATTCATTTGTTAAAAACCAACTTCAATAGCAGTTGGAACGTTTAGATTTACAAATGTAGTTTATCAATCATTATTAATAAAATACTTTTCTCATAAATTTAAACTTACGCCTGGGTTCACAACAATAAAAATTATCGTTTGTAAAACCAGAAATCTTTGTGAGCAGAAATCAACTGGGAGTTACCATAGTATAACTTTAAAATTCACAATGCAAAAGGTCATTGAAATGCCTACTAGCATTGGAAGATATTTGGTGATATTTGCAAAAGAGCCTCTTCTCCAAATCTTACCAATCATCCTCAACATACAATATTAAATTATTTGGTATTTTCGACACATACAAATCTTGCAAAACAAGCAATTGATACACAGTATACATTTAAAAATATATTCCGTTAGGCGTTGGTCATGCAGCGTAAAGTCCTTAAAATGACTATGTCGATGGTGAAAGATTAACCGATGATAACTACATTTTGGTTAAGAATTCATAAAATCGTTCTTAGTGAGCGTCTACATTTACCATGTTAACTGTACTTAAATTTCAAGTCAATCAGTTTGTATAGTCTTAGAGATATCGTGATGGAATCAGTCAGTGGTATTTCGCTTATACCTTATATGGAACAAATCGAAGAAAACATAAGCTGACGATCACCCATGCTCGAAATAATTAAGAAGGAAGTCCAGTAGAAGACGAAGTAACTTCCTCAAATTCTCCTCCTGCAACGCTTACCATTGCCATGGGCAATGTTAGAAGAATGGCCAATTTACTTCAAGGCTTAGTCTGGCTTTTATTTAATCATTTGCGGGAAAGAAGATTCTCAGTAGGGAATATATTTCCCTTTATTTTATATCCATGCAAAACGGAATGAAGCAATGGGATCAACTGAATATAATCGTTGTAGGTCAAATCCCCGTCGTCTCATAACCGTTGTAGACTCAAATATTTATACATTATACCTATTTAATATTTTATTTAATATCTTGGTATTTCATTATTTAAGGTCAAAATTTCTATTTTAAATGGCAATGATTTTGTTTAATACGCGCTTTTATTTTCTGCTTCGAATTCCAATAAAGAAACATACTTGAAATTGTGTAAGATCTTATTTCAAGCTGGAGGAGATAATTTTTCAAATGTCTTTAAGTTATTTTGGTAATTTACAGTTTGAAGTTTAAATGGGGAATGTCAATAGATTACCTCTTAATTAAATAAAAGTATTTTCTAATTTTAAATAATTGTAAATGTAATGTATAACATGCCAATAAATACTCTCTATGTAGCATGTCTAAAATTAATATTTTATTTTAATAGACCCATTTTAATTATTTTCTTGTCCAAAGAAATAGTGTAAATTAAGTAATTTATGATTATTGTGATTACAATAGTATAAATATTTGAAATTGTTAGAAAACAGTCGGTGTAAAATTGTTTTAATTATCAGTTAAAGCAATTTTGGTGTTAGTTCAACAAGAACATGATTTAACTACCATGGACAGTAATAATGAAGAGAAACTAGATCATTTTTCGTTGAAAAGTTTATTATAGGATTTTCGAATCGATGCAATCTGGTTCACTAATATTTTTAATTATTTTCAGATTGTTCTTTGAATCTGAAGCAAGCCTTGGTTATAATATCTCGAAATTGTATATGGATGTTCTTCAACGATTTTAATAGAAGTTGTAGTCTAAGTGTGCAACATAAAATCGTAAGTTTTACTATTTGTATCTTTCTATAAGTTAATTATCAATGTTTATAAGAGCCTAGTATTAAAGGCAAGATATTGAGAAACCAAAACATAGTTTAAGAATGCATTTCAATATCAAATGCAATGTTTTATATTTCAACATTGTCTTTTGTCTTTGGTAGTATTGTATTCTTATTTTTGTTGAAAAATCTCCTTTATGTTTTCTTTTCTTTGTCGTATCGTTGTTTGTGCTCCTGAATTTAGGACATTGTATTTGCGTTGTGATCCTTGAAAATTTTAATTACAGTTTAATTCATTAATTAGTACAAGTTAAAAATTAATTACAGTTTTTACACATATCCTTTTAATATTATTTAAATAAGCATTATTACAATTGTAATACAATTAATATTTTTCTACAGTTTCAAAGTGTAATCTTACTGTGTAATAATTTTGAATTTATTTCTGATCAACAAAGCTTTATTTGAAGATTTTGTGCTTGACAATATTCTTATGTACTGTGAACTTTCTTCCTTTATTATGTAACATATTAGAGTCATTGTGGGATACAACTTTTTAATTTACTGTGAAGGCAAGGAGAATTTTTAAAGGAGATTGAAATTTATATTATATTGTATAAACAGAGCTTTTATTGAAATTATTAAAGCAATTTTCTATTTATTATTTTCTAAATAAACAGAATAAAATATACTGATTAAATTTGAAACAAAAGCATGATTTAGAGCTTTCTGAAATAATTTTAGGGCTTCTTTTTGGAGCTTTTCAAATTAATTGAGATCAGACAACTTTATCTCCTATATTAATGATCAGTATTTGTATCCATTCAAACATAGTTATAAGTCAAAGTTTAATGAATCTGCTTACAGAAAAGTATTCTTGAAATGATATTGAGACATGTTCAGGTTTACATTATGTTTTCACCTAGACTAGGTGTACATCAGACTGAATCATAGGAACGTCATTGATGTAGACAAAAAGGAATCAATATTAAACTGATTCTTGATTTATTTATGATTTTTATTTAGGATTATAGGTTTATTTGATTTTAACTTACAAAGCTGTTGCTTATAAATTTGAAATTGAAAAGCAGGTATGAATACTGAATGTTAAAAGATAGAAATTGTGAATAGTGGTGAATGTGTGAAATGCACTAAAGAAATTTAGTTCTAATACATTTCTAATAATATTTCAAAATAAATAAAAACTGTGCATGTTGTACAATATTTATTAATCTTAGTTTATTTTCCTAAAGAAAAATAGTATTTCTTAAAATATAATGTAAACAAATGGTATGAAATTGTCGACTGTTTTGTCAAGAAAAATGAATTTTCTATGCTTTTAGGAGATGGAGTTGAAAGACATCATGAATCTAACTGCACCATCTGCATCTGCTCCCATCATTTGGTGATGTGGGTTGGGGAAGAAATTTCAGGGCCTTTTGTTGCCTGTCAGATGCACAAAGATCATTTTAACCAATTATATTTGTCTTTGGTCTTTTTATACCTTATTTACTACATAATTAACATATACTTTATATACATATACTTAATAAACATATACTTTAATTACATATACTTTTTATAGCTTATTTGCTACATATTAATAAACATATAATTTGGACAGTAATATAAATTTTAAAATATTTCAGTAAAATTTATTCCCTTAGAATTTAAGACATTAAATTTTGTAATGGAATAAATGAAAGATGTAATAAATTCAATAATTATAATTTTTATAAATGTTCTCTTATAACAGAATATCTACTTTTATATTTGTAATTTCTTTTCAAAGTATCTTCCTCAAAGAAGAAATTGAATTTTATTTCAGCTGGAGAAAATTAAGTTTGTAAATAAAGCAGTTGCTCTTTTCACCTATCAAAATAACTTCAAATCATAGGACTAACATGGATGTTTCAATAGATGGATTAAAATAAAGAATGTATAAGTGACTGTTGAAATATTATTATTTCATGATCTTTATGACTTCAGATTCAGTACTCTGGAAAATTTAAAAATATCAATTCGACCTTATTTTTAAAGTAATTTAATCACAGATTTTAATAAAGAAATAAACAAAACTTAGAATGAAGAAATTAATTTAGTTTAATAAAAATGAATATCTATAGAATTGTCATTGTATGCCTCTTCTGTTTCACGTTTTTTTTTTTTTCTTCTTCTTAAATACTCCCACACCAGTGGCATCAACTCCAGGATTATGAAATTTCAATAGTTTGGCTGGAAAAAGAGCTGAAGGATTGTTCAAGAATTCTCTTGAAAAGTTTGTACTAAATCAAGATTATTTCATGAGTATACAGAAAAGGCTTATCTGGCAAAAAAAAGGTATATTTACTAACTGTGGCTGTAGTGTTTTATTTTATATTCATAACAATTTTTATTTTAAATTATTAAAATTCAAGCCGTTAGAAATTTCATCAAAATTATTTTAATTGGGAATACTGAAATTGAAAAAGGATCTAAGGTCATCTTCTTGTAATCTTAAATAGCAAAACACATATTTGAAATATATTTCAGATAGAAATATATTTCGATATTCATCTGAACTTGTTTGGTAAAAATGTATAAACCACATTTGGTTTACAATATATTAAGAGTTGAAAATATTCAATAAATTCAAATATCTACATTTTACATGTTAAGGCCAAATATGCTTTCAGTATTGCAGTTTTGAATTTGAGAAAGGTAATACATTTTTTAAAATGTGTGTAACTTTATGTGAAATAGAGAAGCTTGAATGTACTACTAATGTTGATGAATTTTTCTATCCAAGATGTTTCCGTTTGTTTTCTGATCTTGCACATTTGTGAGAGAACAGCTTTAATAATTATTCATTCTCTTTCTTCTCTGATGCTAATTTTTTTGCAATTCATCTTTTAGGATTTGAGAGTAAAACAGAGATAATATTTAATCTAGTGAATAATATGGTACAAAATTATAAATTTACATTTTTTTTTATGAAATTTTGTGTGTGTGTGTGTTTTCAAAGGTATTTTTAAATTCCTTTTATTAGCTCTCACTCTCTATATATATCTTGTTCAAATTTTCAATCATTAATAAAATACTTTTTATTCATTCACTCAAGTTCAAATTACATTTTTTTAAACTTGTAGTGGATGGCACTTGATGTTAGTACATTTTTTTCAAATATCAATTCCTTTAATTAAATTTAATAGGTGAAAATGCAGTTTAGCCGAACCACTTGGGGCGATTTCAAAAATTGCCAAAATTGGCATTTTTTTTTTTTTTTTTGGCTGAACATTAAGTCTGTGAAGTGGTCTAGGGTAGTCACATTTGGGCATTTGGCAAAATACCACCAAATAATTCCTGTTGCTAGGCTAAGCTGCATTCCAATTTAATTTACCGGATGAATTAAGAAACAAACCAATGCATCTACTATTTCATTTGTCTTGCATTGGCAAATTTGGTAGAGCCTCGGCATAGAATCTTTATGCCTTCGGATCGAATATCTTCGAGGCATAAAATTTTTTTATTTGATTTTCATATAATTAATTTTAGTTTTATATGGGAGAAAAAATTTTCTCCGATATAAGATATGTTGCAGGATATAAATTTAGATATAAATACTGTCTGTGAAGAAGCGTGTTGATCGCGGGAAAATTTTTTTTTTCCACTTAATATTTTGATTCTGTCATATGTATATACATATTTATATTAATTGTAATTATTTAATAAAAGTAACTGAAATAAAAAAAATTTCTTTATTGACTTAAGTAGGAATTGACTTTAAATTTATTTTTTTTATATTACTTGTTTTCCATGTTAAACTATTTCTGCATTTGATTATGTGATCAATCCTCTTGTTGACTGGATGCGTCTTACACATTTCTTATGTTTTTGGAAGCATTGTTCTTCACTTCCTTTTAATGATATTAATATTGTCTTGTTAGATGTGAAATTTAATTAAGTGATTAGAAATTTGACTTTATTCTTAAATTTTCTTTACAAAAGTCTATTGATATTTTTTTTAAAGTTGAAAGTATTGTTTCTATCACTTTTGTTCTGGTTTTAATAAAAATAATCTTTGAACAGTGAAATAATGAATAATGAAATTTTTGTTTATAAATGAGAATTAATTTCATAATTGTCAGCAATGTGTAAAACTAACAGAAGATATGCAGGACAATATTTCAAAGCTTCTTATGCATGAACTTTATTACATGGAAAATTTATTGTGTTTATATTATTATATAATAATATATTATAATTTAGAAAAATGTGAAAAAAATATCAAGTATTCATTCATATTAAAATATTTATCTAATTTTTAAGTTTAATGTGTATTTCATTGGTATTCAATATTTTATGATGATTTTTTTTAAAAAAAAGTATTAAATTTATTTCAAATTATGTATGAAAATATTAAATATTTTATTTTACTTTTGGGGTAAAATTTCCTGTTGGAAAAAAAAATTCTGTATATTATGAAGAATAATACATTTTCTGGTTTAATTTATAAGTGAAAAAATTATTTATGTGAACAATATGCAAAGCTTTTTAAATGAACTGTTTTGTTCAGTATCAATGATCATAATTTTTATTTTATTATTGAGACTAAATTTTTTTTTACTAGTTTAATTTTTTGATTTCATAAATCTATATAATTTTATTTTTTTATTTTTCAAACATATCATGAATTATAGAATTAATTACATATATCAATTAGATTTTGTACATAGTTTTTCCATAACCAATTTACTTACTGATCAGTTTTGCTTTTCTGTTTATGATAATCAGTTTTATCCTACCAGTCTCTATTCTTTCACTTTTATCTTTAATTCTGGCATTGATGCTCTATTAGATTTGTGCTTTTTCGTTATACCTCAAACTAATCATTAATTTGACACTATTTGATGTTAGATTTCAAAATTTGAATTTTTAAAATTTTCCATCGTGTATGTAAGATATACAACTTTTTTCGCTACAATTACATCATTGAAGAACAATTTTTTCCTGAGATATATGCATAATTTTTTTCAAGATTATTGCAAACTGAAACTATTTACCAAGATTATTTAAACTTTCTTAGAAAATAATACATTTTTCAGAATATTTTATAGACGTAGTAATTATTGATACTTAAATGTATATTGTATGTGATTAAATGTATCTCATATTCGGCAGAGTTGTAAAAAACATTTGTACAAAACTACAATTTAAGAGCTTTAGTCTTGGCTGAACTGAAACAAAGACTAAAATTTTTTGCTACTGTTACCAAAGTGTGACTATTTTGCAAAAATTTTGGGTTGGGGGAATTGAGAACCAAGAACAATATTGTTGCTGAAATCAACATTGTGAAATCAAATGAGTTTGTATGCAAAGATATAAGTAAATACAACAGTTTTGTTTTAAAAAAGTGGTTGAATATTTTCTACATTAAAAATAAATGTATATATATCATGCATTTATTGTAATATTATATTTAAGTAATATATATAAACTGCCACATTTAAGTGATTTATGTTTACAATTATTGGTGAATTGAAATTATTTAATATTCAGATTTTATAATCATGATAGAGGTTACCCCAGTCATATGTATCACACACCTAAAATCGTACCACATCTTGTATGGGGTAAAACTGATATTCATTTTGTATTTTAAAATTATGTTGAAGAATTCAATTCAGTTGTTCTCATAGTAAAAAAAAAAAAATAATGTTCAATTGACTTATACTTCATATTACTGCATTAAACATGTATCAAACTGCATCTATTTGTATGATTTCCTATGCATTAATTTTGGTTTTCAATTTGTATATAACCTATGCAAAACTTTACAAAATATATTTTATTTTTTGATCATTTAATTTAATAATTTTTTTAAATCTATTTTTTTCTTTATGTGCAACATATTTATTTTGAAAAAATTAGCTATTTTTAAAGTTTTAATAATAGGTGACTTGTATTTTTTGTGTAACTGCATTTAAATCATCTTGCATTAATTGGTTATTAATCATATAAATTTATCTATTGTCAATTTAAAGAACTTGCGTATCTTGCCTTGTTTAAAATTTGTTTGAAATAAATTGAAGATAATATCTCAATATTTATGTAGGATTTTTTATTAGGATACAAGTTTCCTCTCTCTAGAGATTAAGGCAGAAAGGTTATATTCCCTCCCCCACACACTGCAGAAATGAACTTTTTTCATTTTCATATCAGACTTTCCTGATTCTTCCAATATTTCTTAAGGAAATACACATTTATTGACTACGGCACAACTTTTGCAAAACTGCACTTAATACTTTTAATTTGTAATTAAAGATTCAAACCTTCAAAAATTTCTTTTAAACTGCTAAAGGGAAATGTTGAATGACAATCTTAAAATTAAGAATTATAGTAATTTTGATATGAAGAACTCTATGAAAAATTAATTTCTTTTTCGTTAATTTTTTTTTAATCCTTTAAAGATGTGGAGATAATTAATGTTGTTTTGTTTCTTGCTTAGTTTTTTAAAAAGTTGTTTTTAAATCTTTAATTTTCTTTACACCATGAAATGTTAATCGAAAAATTTTCGAAAGTTAATCTTGAATTTTATATTATGAAATTTTTTTATAGAATATTCAAAACTGGTCAGGCTATTTTTACTTAATAACTGTAATATTTGTATAGCAATATTTTAACCTGTTCATATGTTTTTATTTTGTTTCTCAAAAATTTTTTTAATTGAAATTGTTTGCATTCTAAATTGTATACCTTTTCCTGACTGTTTGAAGATTTCACTATAGATACTCATTTTATAATTTGATCAAATAAAAAATAAATAAATTATTGCATCAAATATTTGACACTTTATTTTCCTACATTTCATTAAATATTTCATGTTTTTGATGAATTTTTTACTCTACATTTAAACAAAGCACTTGTTTGAAGTTCAGTTCTATGTTTTATATGTCTTTCCAGTGATGTCCCATACACTATACATCATGTTTTATTTCATTGTCCAATGCTTCATATTTATCATTGCACCTTTTTTTTTTTTATTAATTTATATATCTAAAGCTTGTCTGACATGTTGGAGAGAAATCCATCACCAAAATTTTTATTGTTTTCTATTATAAAATTGGCTTGCTATACCATATTCAAGATTTTAATGCTGACATTTAAAATTGTATTTTATCATTCATTTTATCTAAATGTTGTTTAAAAATATTTTGAGATATTTTTCAAATAAATGTTTTGGTGCAGCTTTATCAGGCTTGGCTTTTGCACTGTAAGCTTTCACTATCACTCACTTAGCTAAGTAAGTTTTTGTTAAAAATTTAAATACTTATGGAAGTATATTAATTTACTAAGTATGACCTTTTCCTTTGATTTTATGTCAAAATAAATTTCCTTTCTTTGATTCATTTTAACTGGAACATTAACAATGCAAGTTTCACTTTTCAATTAATTTCAGCTTATATAAGAATTAAAACCTGTTTGAGAAATATATAGGGTTCTACATGAGCACTTTCTTTATTTAGATTTTTGTGTCCTAAACTTTTTGAATATAGTGTAGGAAAGGTAAAATAATTTCTATCACTTTAATTGAAACTTTCTGATAAATTAAAATTAATACTTAGATTACTTGTGAAGTATTTAGGTTATTTGTAAAATATTTAGCATTATTATTAAGATTACTTGTGAGGTATTTTGATTATTCCCATATTATTGGAATTTCTGATTTATTGATTTATTTAAATTTGTGTATTGTTCAAATTTTCGTACCTTAAACTTAGATTATTTTTCATAATATTTATACCTTTTAGAGTAACTTTCATTAATCATGTCTTCAATTTGCCGTGTCTTTTTAAAAATAAAGAAATTCTTCCCAAAACATACCATTTCAGTTTTACAAATGGAAGGAGGACTTATGGTGTCAATGGAACTAACAACCAAATATTTTGAATGTTTTTGGTTAGTAATCAGATGCTCTTTCTAGAATTCTTAAAGGAAACCATGTTGAATAAATCTGAATATGTCACAAGTGTAATTCTAAATTGAAATTTGTTGCCGCGAAACCTTTGTCTGGCAGTTATTCCTCAAATTTGCATGAATTCTATCAATAATAATAATTATTTTGTTCTTTTTCAGTGAGTTATTACTTTTTATGTTATTATTTAAGGAAATTATTTTATTCTTTTTCAGTATAAAGTTATTTAGTCCAGAAAATTATTGTATACATTTTTAAATTGTTTAATCTTGAAATATACTATATGAATTGATGTTTAACCGGAAAACAACTTCATACATTTAGAAATTTATATTTATATTAATAGAAAAACACATAATCTTATTTAAAATATGATAGAAATAGCAGTATTCTTGATAAAATTGATTTATTTAAAAATGTGCGAATCATAAGCAATGGTGGATCCAGAAAAAATTAACAGTGGGGAAGGGGAACATATGTTTTATTTTTCTTTAAAAGTTCACAAGACTTAACTATGTTTCTTTTCTTTTATTTATGCTTACTTAATCCTTAATATAAAAATTGAATATGAGTTCAAGGATCAAATTTAAGTTACGAACTGAAAACTTGCAGTACAGTAGACTGCTCAATTCTATGTTTGGATACAACAAACAACTCTGAAGTAAAACAACAAAATAAAAAATTTTAAATTTGGTTGAAATTTTCTGTTCAGGTGTTTCTGAACAAGTTAAAATAATTTATTTATTTTTTGAAGATTTTATTGTTTGATAGTAATTTCATAAATCAATAAACTTTCTTCCTTAGACATCTTAAATTATTTTTGGATCAAGTAATTGATATTGGTGTGTGTAACACGATTTTTAAAAGAAATTGTGCATTTAAATTTATCTATTTGTTCTTTATAAATAGCTTTGCCATGTATTGAAATTATTAAAAGCAATTTTATTTTGGAATGGAACAAAACAATGCAATTGAATGCACATTCTTAAAATAAAAGTATTGTATCGTATCGCAAACGATTTTCATATCATTTGGTTTTTTGTTTAAGTTTTTATTTTAGTGTGTGTGTGTGACAACATTGTTTTTTTTATGAGTCAATTTTTAAAAATGTTGTTCTTTTGTTGTTGATAAAAAACTTAAAAAGAAAAAGT